>CABIKL010004141.1:0-10094 GCA_902196195.1 Aptinothrips rufus | reverse complement strand
GGGGAGGTAACGCCAGAGTGGAGACGTTGAGCTGGACAGAAGAGACGCAGTGTGGAGAATAACGCAGTTAGGCCTAAGGCTGGTGGGAGTCATTAACAATGAGCTGGGCCGGGCCGGGCCGGGCCGGACTGCGGCGGCTATTCCCCGCTGCTATCCGCGCGGTCACATCAAGAGTCGCACCTCTGCACCCGCCGACCGAGCGACCTTCAATTCCCAACACATGGACCTAGTCCAAGATGGCGGGCGATGTCTATCTCTGATGAGAGAGTACAGGCAGCAGTGGCGGCCAGACATTTCTGGTAGAGACGGGAAAGTGGTGGGCTCTGGTGGGCTTTGCGTCCGTCTCTCTTTCTCCCTCCGTAAGAGATCAGTGAGTGCGACAGAGACAGAGAGCGCTAGTGGGCTCTAGAGCACCAGTCCGACTGTGATGAGGTGGAGGTGGAGCGAGATGATGCAATAAGTCACGAGTTTTGTCAGTGACAGTAGCAGCTGGGGAGAATTCGGAAAATCCGAGGAGAGGAACGCAGCCGAGCGAGTGCCAAGTGTCAGGGCGCCAACCCAACGCCGCCATTGCGCAGTCAGTCGCCCAGCCGAGCGCCCAGCCCGCCTCGGACCTCAAACTGCGGTCAGGGTGGCAATATGACAGTCCTCTCTGGAGGAAAGGATAACTGAAGTCGATCGAATCCTGGAAGTTCCAGTAAAGTCATGTCTGCGCTGCTTGTCCAGCGAGGACAATGTCGCTCGGCGCCCCGCTCGAAGATCACACGGAATGACGTCACAGGCCTCGCTTCGCTTCGCTTCGCTTCGCTTCGGTCCGATTCGTGTCGTTTCGCCTCGTCGCCAAGTCGTGCCCCAACAACAACAAGGAATGCCATCCCAGCCGCGGCAGCGCGCGTTCAGCCGTCAAGCGAAGGTCTGAGCAGATTGGGGGTGGGAGTGGGGAGGGGGGGGCTCTCTGCAGCGGGGGCGGAGTACTCAACCAGTTGTTGTCTAGACGGTCCAATGCTCCGTAATGATCGATTATCGGAAACGGAAACGCCAGTCAAACGTATGGAGAGAAGAATGGAAGGACATGGCCCGGCATAGCAATGACCCCCCCACCACGAGCACCAACGTGAGAGATCCAGAGCGACCCATCAGCGACAGCCACGGGCACGGCGCACATGGCCACGCCACAGCTACTCCCACACAGGCGTACCAACCGTGCATAGCATCCACAGCAACACCAGGGTACACCGCAGGACCTGATGTAATGTGACTGTGGTTTGGTATCGGCTGGATCCCATAATCTCAATTTGCATATCGGCTGAGTTACGAGTTATAACTGTCGGGTTGAATTCGAAATCGTCAGGGCATTTCACACGGCACCCATGACAACAGCGTGAGGAGCAGAGAAGCAGGCTTGATCACACAGAGAATGTCGAAGACAAAAGTACTGAGAGGAGCGCCTAGAAAAATGCATCTCGATTAATACGACATTAAACGATAACCACCCTCTCATATCAACGGTCTTAAATCGAGATAAGGAAAATAAATTCATTGATTCGAGCAAAATCGCATCAAATCGAGAAAACTGGTTCGCTTTGAATACAACTGTTTGTTACGTTGAGTCAATTTTTAGGGCAAAATTTCGAGCGGGGGCCCCTTACCTCCCTGACAGGGCCAGGCTCAGGCGAGTCTCAATGCGAGAGATTACCAGCCGGCCCAGCCAGCCAGCCACAGCCTTACATAAGCACTCCAGCAAACCGCGGGATAAATACCGTGAGCCGCCATCACTTGCGCAATACAAGGCGGTGACACGAGACGATGTGCGAGAAGCGCACGCCCACAGAGTGACGAGCAAACACATCAGTACGAGGGGGCGGTGGGTGGGCTAGGTTAGGGCGCGTCCCCGCTAGAGGGAACTCTAGCTTCATCACTAATAAAAGACACACTCGAGTAAATTTGGCGACTGTACGTTTGAAAAATTACTCCTAGACATTTTGAGGAGTGTGGTGAAGGAGGGAGAGGGGGATATTCCTCTTTGACAGATCGAACGCGAAGCTAAATCGACGACAAAATCAAAATTTGTTCGATTTTAATCGACCACAAAATCGAAATATGTACGATTTTTTAAAAAGAAAATCTCGTCAGTACGACGCCAAAAGGTTGTCTATTTCAGTCAAAGATGACTTTTCTACGTTGAACTCTTTAATGGAATAGAAGCTCGAATAAATAGAAGCTCTCCTAGCAGCGGAAGAGCTATCGTCGACTCATAACATGGATCGGGATCGGGAGCACTGCAGGACCCTGGAAGGAGAGCACGCTCCGCATCCTGCTTCCTCGTCTCGACCTTGGACCAGGTCGGGCAGCATGTAAGCTAATGGTGGTACGATCCCAGCGTGGCGGGGCGTGGCGGGGCGGGGCGGCGTTGGTCGGCAGAGCGGTCATCGGCCCAGCTCGGCGTGGCGTGGCGTGGCGTTCCGCGTGTGTTTCAACTCATCCACACACCGATTGGCACGGGGAGACGGACAGAGCCAAGGACACGTTGCCCCCGCCTCTGGGACGACATAGTCATAGCTAGAGAGCCTTGAAGGAGAGAGGAGAGACGACAACTGGCATGGCGGCAGTGCGCCTGGCAGCCGCTGGGACCCAGCTGGGGACAGCGCATGCGCAGTGCCTCGCTACCTGGGCGCACGGTAAGGGTGCGGATAGAGCGGACACAGCTGGGTCCCAGGCCGGCAGCCGCCATGACAGTTGTCGCCTCTCGCTCTCTAGTCACAGCCAACGGGCTGGGGCTGGGCGTGTTCAAACCCAGAGGCGATCGAGCACCCTGTCGGGTAGGCAACCTGCTAGCTCCTCGGACTGCTGAACGGAGCGGGTGGCGTGCACACAGGGGCTGACAGGAGCACACACACAGGATGACGTCATCGCAATGGAGCAGTCACATCACGTTAAGCAACAAGTTGCCTGAGTGTAGTTGCCGCCTCAGCCACCGCGTATAGATAGGCGGCGCTGCTGCTGCTGCCTCGCGAGCAACACAGCGCAAGGAGTTAGTGCGGCAGAGCGGACCAGAACCGGGCGTTCACCTCGAGTCGGTACTATCAGGAAGACAACAAGCCTCCTCTGATTCCCCCCCCCCCCCCCCCTCCGCAGCACTGCTTGCAGACGACTCCCCGGCCTGGCCCGGCCACGACCAGCCGTGTGTAAGAGTTCGCCTTGCGCTCACCCGATACGATCTCGCCGAATCGAGACACGCCACGCAAATTAAGAAGGCCGACTGCGGCGTGGCATGCTGGGTAAAGAAGATGACTGTGGGGTGAGGACTCAGGAACATCGCAAAGTCCGCGTTTACACAGCAATGTATTCAACGGAACGTTTTAACCCCCACTCCAGTCCGATCAGGAGGCTAATAAGAGAGTCCTCGGGGAGAGGTCGGATCACAATCTGTGCGATCGACCGGCCAGGGCAGGGCGGGGCAGGGCAGGGCTGCACCTGTCAGCGAGTGACATTAGCATATTAATAAAGGCGTGGAGGCTGAGGTTGCCGGATATGCGACGTGTCCTCTCCCCCTCTGCAGCGCGCCCACCTAGACAACTGTCAGTCATGCACTCTGACGCGATGCGTTGTGATTTGTTGGCTCCCATTTCCTTTATGAATGCTCTCGTCATTCGATCCCCTCCCCTCCCCTCCCCGCCCCGCCCCGCCCCCCACCGCCGCTGCTGCGCCGGTGAGTGGGTTGCTCCGCCGGCCGAGCGTTGCACTTCCGGTCCTGCCCGCTCGCTCCGCGCCAACCTAACCTAACCTTGTCAGCCGGCGCGACTGTCTGGTCCAGCTCAGTGTGTATCGGGGTCGGAGGGAGTCTGGGTCGGGGGTGGGGGCGGGGGTGGGGGCGGGGCTGGGGGGAGCGGCGCGGAGCGGCGCGGCGGCAGGCTGCGATGGCTGCCTGGCTGTCAGGCGGATGGCGCCCCGTCGTCGGCAGGCCCAAGGGAAGGAAGGGAGGAGCAGGGAGGGGAAGGGAAGGGGATGTAAGATTTGAGGCGCAGAGCTGAACACATTACCTCATCATCATCCCCCTTCCCCAACCCCCAAACACCTTCATTGGCGACGTGTTTCTCGGGAAGTAGTCTATCAGTGTCCACGTCCAGGCAGCCGTGGCGGGGCGGGGCGGGGCGGCGGGGCGCACTTGTACACAGCACGGCTCGGTAGCTGCTACCTAGCTGCGACACCAGCAATACGCTCCCACATTTCTCGCCGAGAAGGAGCGATGATTAGTCGCAGCTCTTTCGCCGTTAGAGAAGAAGCGGGCAACCCCTTCCCTTTGACATCAGTCATGCCCTCCCACCGTCAACACTCTACGTGTTCATTACCCGGAGCAGACATAAAACAACTTGATCTACATGGCCCTGGGCCGGGCCTGCCGGGCTCGGTTCTACTTTGAGGTCTTTACTGCTGCAGTTTACAGCTCGGTGGACACGAGCGGGTGTCCTGGTGCGGCCTCACTGTGACAAGTCGCTGCGCTAATCACGTAACGCGATAAAAACACAGAGCACAGGGCAAAACAAATCACACAATCTCTGAACTTTTAAAAGAATTTTTCACTAAGGCTGCAGTCGCCCTTTTCTTTTATATAAAAAAAAGTCATTGAAAGACTGAAATATAATTTAAAAAAAAAATCCATTCAGAACGTTCGAGAAAATACACAGAAAAAGAAAACAGAATCTGGGGCAACTCAAGCCAGAAACCACGGTAAAAAATATATATATTTGTGGGCGTTATTTTGAGATCTGTTGCAAAATGATCAGGAAGCTTCGAAACGCGTTTTGGAATAGGTTTCAAAATCAAATATCAATCAAATCAATATCTTTTTACCCCTGGTTTCTGGGTTGGGTTGCATAAGATTCTGGGTTTTTGTTCTTCTGTGTAAATGAATGAGACTCAACACGTCGGTGTGCAGGCCTCCCATTCCACTCCCCACGCCCGGCTACAACCGGACCTGAACAAGTTCACTCACATCACTAACTCGCCCTGCTTTGCTTACTCCGACTTACTCTGACTCGTTAATATTTTTCGTCCTTACGCCACTAAACTTTTTCGAGGGACGTAAGGAGGCTCTCTGTATGCCGTGCAGAGCAGGTACTGTATCAGGATGCAGTCCACGGCGCGGAGAGCGGGGCGGGGCGGGGTGGGGTGGGGCGGGGCGCGGAGAGCGGGGCGGGGCGGGTACCGTGTTCACATCGTGTTCCCGGCGGCCCAGTCAGAAATTTCGCCGTCGATCCATTTCTTACCGGGCGCTAGGTAAACGTTTACTCCTGGTATATATATTATTATCTTGCTACGTAAAGACAAGAAATTTAAGTCGAAATCAAATGAAACTTTAAACGCAATTCGATTCGTTTTCTGCAGACAGCAAACTTGAACAAGTAGAGTAATGGCCCTATTTCGGGCCACTGGCCCTAATTCGAGCCTCCTCCTTAAAATCATTTGCGGGCAATTCTCGATTCCAAACGACACTGGAATTTAAAAGTTCACATTGTTAACTCTTCAATTTTTTTTTGTCGCCGAGGACCTGAAGTACTCTGCAAGTAATTTAAATGGGGTGGCTCGGATTAGGGCCAGTGGCCCGAAATAGGGCCATTACTCTAACGGTTAAAGACCTCAGTTTATCGATTAACTTTCATTCGAAACAGTTTAAATTAACTTTAACAGCTATGGACATTATCTCCCACGCCAAGTCAATCCTAAGCTTCTTAGAAAATAGGCCCACAGCCCGAGCCACAACCAGAGAGGCTCTTACATGACTGGCTAGCCGGCAGGGGGTATAGACAGGCAGCAGGCAGCTCGGGGTATCTATCCCTGGGGCGCGGCCCCTCGGGGTCATGCTGGGAATGGCTCGGAGACCCTAGGAGACCCGGGTGGGCATCTAATCGGTAGGCCGGACAAGCCCCCCCCCCCCCCCCCCCCCTTCAGACCCCTCACCTCCGCGGGGTCCCTACTGATCGCCCACGCGCGGCGCGCCGCGCAGGTACACCTCTACGGAACAATCGGGGGGACGGGCCGGGACTGGGACCTGGGACTAGACGGGCACACGACACGATCCGAGCGCCTCACCTCCCTCGGCTCGGCTCGGCTCGGCCCCTCTCTGGTCAATGATCCAGGCCCAGGCCCCAGGCCGACAGCGAGTAGCCAGGCGTCCTAGGCAGGCACTGGTGTACTGACATCGACGAAAGAATCGAAACCCTCAGTCATGATGGCGGATTTCATTTCTTTGGTTCGAGGATAGTAACTGGCTAAACTCCAGCTACCGCATGCATCTTACTGACAAAGCGATGGGGAAGTAGTCCGCGACCCTGATCAACAAAAATGTGGTTTTGGAAAATATTACCGTTATGATTTTGAGCTCTGCACGCAAGGAATGCAGTAGAGTTGGCACCACTGCTGCACGACGTGAGGTGCAGTTGCCGATGGTGCAGTGTTCGTTCCTTGTAAGGTAAGTCCCGGTATCCTCTTCCCCTCCCCTCCCCTCCGCCGGCTGCCTCGTAACCAACCTACCAATCAATTACGTTAATGCTTCTGAGCTCGCCTGGATGGACGTATAGGTCTGATTTACCATGGCAGGACCGCGGCCCGACTCCCAATTCATGAGGGCGGGGAAACGAGAGCTCCGCTCAGACATCTGCTAGAGACGGGAAACTGGTGGGCTCTGATCGGGCTTTGCATCTGTCTCTCTTACTCCCGCCGTAAGAGTTCAGTGAGTGCGACAAAGACAGAAAGCGCTAGTCGGCTCTAGAGCCCACCAGTTTCCCGTCTCTGACATCTGCCATGAGACACGAGCGTTGGGCGCTGCCGCCGCATGAAATATGCAAATGGAGCGAGACTCATCTGGTCTCGACTGACGCACTCATTAATTATTTGGATTTGGAGTTACTTGTCCTCACATGCAACCTTCACGTATCAATTAAACTAATATAGATGACGCCCATTAACTCAAGGTCAACGACGTCGAAAACAGGCTGTGTTTTCACTATTTACTTATTATTTTTAATTTCAAGGGAAGATCGAGGTTTCAGCAAGCTCAAAGCAACCGTTCAGATATGCTTATTACTCGCAGATGAAGTCATCGATGCACTAACTAATCCTTCAAGTGAGCTTTATACTTCCGCTCATACTCTCGATTGTTAATCAGCGAGCACTGTTCCTGGGAGGGCGATGGGGTAAGGGGGGGGGGGGGGGGGGGGGGGGGGGGGGGGGGGGGGGGGGGGGGGGGGGGGGGGACGCTGCGCGAGGTCGGACTTGAGGTTAAATAGTACAGAGTCAAGCTGAGATAGTTTTAGTTCTTCTGTTCGTCTTCTCACTCCCGTTGCCTTCATTCTGATTGGCTGGGGACCATGGATGGCATTGGTCGAAACCAATCGGAATCAAGCGGGATAAGAAGACAAACATCCATTCACAGCACAGCACATGAGCTCCGCTGCAAGGATCAACTGCATGCAGAGTGCATTTTGTTTGTCGGCAACATGTTCGTGGTGGGTTATGCCTCTCAAGCCGGAGCACAAATCCGTGGCGGTCAATCTTGGTCCCATTGTCCCATGAAATGAGAGACAATTGACGGTGGTACAGGAAGGGAAGGGGGCCGGGGGGAGGGGGGGGGGGGTCTCGAAAGCGATTATTTGCCGGCGCTTGCTTTCAAAGTACCTGGTCCAGAAACAACACCGCGGGACCCACTGCTTTGAAATGGAACTCCAACAACAACACTGCCAAACGATAACTTGGAGAGCAAGAAGACATTTCTGTCAGTTATTTAGGAAATTGACAGATCTCGCTCGATATTTGAAAGGAAACAAGTACGTTTCAGTATGCGTTGCGAGGAGAGGAGACCGGAAACAGTTCGTAACCAAAAGCATTAAGGGGCGTACATAAATTACGTAAGACTGTAGGGGCAGGTGGGAGGGGCCCCCAAAAGTGGTCAATTCTATCTTAAGCGATTTATGGATGGCCCCTTAATCATGTCGCACGTTACATCCTCTGGCGGCCCGCGGATTGGTTGAGCTTTTGAAGGGTACAAGTTGGTTGGACTGATGATGCAGTCCGCATCTCGTGGCTAGATTGGACCTCGACCACTTACAGCGCTGCTTACAGCGAGTTAACAGCTGCTTTCCAATTGGTCTGTTCAAAATAACGCGCCATGTGAGTGCCATTCACAGTCGCTCCTGATTGGCCAGCCTTGTGCCGCCCTTTCAAGACTCTGACATGCTGACGCCAATCAATCTTCCATGAAGGTAGGTGCTCAGCGTGCGAGTATACTCGCTGCTTCCTGCCGCGTCTCGTCACCACCAGTCGAAACAATGAGGGGCTGTCCGTAAATTAACAATTTAAGAAGGAAGCTGGATCTACGTCCATCGTACACTCTCACACCTTATGAAGTTTTTTGTTCATAAGTGTGAGGGAGAAAGTGGAAATCGCCGCCTTGCATCTCTCTCGCACTCATGCGAACTCCGTAAGACTCCATCTCACCCGCACTACCCTCAGCGGCCCGGCAGTAGCGTGGCGTCTGCCCAAGATCAATGCTTATTGTCCTCACTAGACGCGGCGGGGCGGCGCGACGCTGGGCGACGCTGGGCGACGCTGGGCGTCGTGGCGGGGAAGGACGCCCACTGCGCCTGCTGCTGCTGCAGCGACCTTGATTAATTCGCTGCCCCCTCCCCTTCGAGGACGACTGTCGAGTTTACACTCGCCGCATTATGAGTGGCAATGAAAATGAATACCCATCCCATGGCAACAGGCGCACGCCTATCACTTGCCCATACGGTCAAATCTGTTGATTTGTTACTACAACGGAACTTACAATTATCACCCGCATACAAGAGATCAAAATTATCGTACAGATTGAGTTTCAATTTTAAAAATAAAAATATTTAAAAATTGGCACTCTGTGCATGTATTGTGGCATGCCAATTACCAGTGTTTAGAACTGATTTCTTGTCAGCTCAAACGTTAGCGGGTCAAACCCAGAAAAACAAGTTCCCAAGGTTGATAAATATTTTTGAATTTTCCGAAACTCCTAGGAGGGGTAATTTTGGGTTAGATCGGTCACGAAATGGGGGGTAGGGGATCAAAATGTGGCCCAAAATAAGTCACATAGTTTTGAACGGCGCCCTAGTCAGTTGTCATACTCGCTCGGTTTGAAAGCAACGATCACGACGCGTCACTAACGTGCGAAAGCACGCGCGTGAGTACACGTCCCGGCTCGGCCCGGCCCGGCCCGGCCCCTCGCAACACGAGCCCTGGCCCTGCGAATAAACGTCCCTCGGCCAGCAGAAGACAAAACGGGAAGGGGCGGCAGCAGACGACAGCCAGCCAGATAGAGGCCGACGGAGTGACGGACTGACAGCGACACGCAGAGGAGACGGAGCGGGGGAAAGGGGAGCCGAGCGGGCGGGGCGGGGCGGGGCGGGGCGGGGCGGGGCGTGGCGTGGCGTGGCGGGGCGCATCACTCTCCTCTCCTGATGAGGGCCCACTGCCGCGGTGCGGTGCGGTGCGGTGCGGCCGGTGTGTTATTCCACGACATTCTTGTCTATTTATACTTTATTACTCGTCAGCAGGCGAGCATGTTTACTCACTTCGTATCCTCTAATCAGGACAAGTCCACCCGGCAGAATATTTTCGGGTGACCATGATATCCCTTTTTATTATTATTAGAGCATAAATTTCGACGCCGCAATGAAAGAAACCAAATGGAGTTTCAGAAACGTGTCTCGTATCGAAGGAACGTCAAGATAAATCAGGGTCCCTCAAAGTTAGGATGAAAGTATTGCTGTCATCAGAGGATATGAAATTGTCGCTACGTGATGTTATGAGGTCACAGCGCCACGCCACGCCACGCCACGCCACGCCACGCCACGCCACGACACGCCACGCCACGCCACGACACGCCACGACACGCCACGCCGCGCCACGCCGCGCCACGCCACGCCCACAGGCCAGGTTCATGCCTCTCTCCTTCTGAGCTCCTACATCTTCCGGGATCGAGTCGGGAATCGAGACTCTTTCATACGGAGCCCGGCAGCGCACATGATTTACTGCAGCGTCGCGTTAAGTCCGCTTTAATGGCGGCG
>CABIKL010004140.1:0-10094 GCA_902196195.1 Aptinothrips rufus | reverse complement strand
AATTCTTTTCCTTTCCATCCTACAATATATGTGGCGAAATTTATGCTTGCTGTGTCCTTATTTGCTGGTCTTCTGATAAGAATAGCCAAGAATTCTCAGGGTTTTAAAGCTATATGTGGAGAAAAAGCAATATAACCATCTTGCATTTTGGTCTTCTGAATTTTCAAACTGGCTTGCAACTGGACTTCGAGCGCAACTTAGGACAGTCTGCTTGGATCTCACTAATGCTGTGTTGTATTTTTTCTCGCGGTCAATCATGCACTGACCTACTAACTGACGTGAGGGGAAGCTCTGGGCCGAGAATTAATAATCTTTTCATGTAAGTATGGATAATGGTACCTTTGGTGTTCTTTTGTTTGACCGTGTTTTGCTATTCGGTATGTTCATGTTATGTGGGGACTTACACTTTCCCCTCCTGATCGCCTATGCTTCTCAAGTGATCTGTGACTCATATGATGTTGCAAACATGAGACTCAAGACGTAGGACTGTTCACAAGTTGTGTTGTTTGACATTTCACGACACTCGGTTTAAAATGTTGAATATGTCATTGCCTACCATTTTTACCTGTAATGGTACAAATTCCACACTTTGGTAAACTTTAATCATGCATTGATTATACACTGATTCTTTTTTAAATTTGTCATGTACTTTACAGTAGATTTAGAATTATGTGAAAGTGAAAGCGGTACCAAGTTATGGACTGAAATTCTGTGAGGTTGTCATCATACCATAGCATGCTCTTAGGGATAATCATTTTTTAATTTATCCTGTTTATAGCTGGCATGTGAAATATTTTATCTATTTGTTTGCTCTTACTTTTCCCTTTGTTTATCATCACCATCTTGTTCTTCATCTCGCTCCATATTCCAATGAAAGTGATCCATCTTTCTAGTCCACTTCCTTATGGGCTAGTGAACTTAGGAAAGATAGTAATATGTTGCCAGGAGATCATAATAGAGGACCTTTTTATAATAAGTCAGATCTTGATGTTCGTATGTTGTTGAAAGTTCTCTGTTACTCAGAATCCTGCCCCCTTTCTGCTTTACATTATCCTCTTTTATGCATGCTATGGACTTGATGCATGTCATTTCAACTAACAAAATAATATTTTTGTGGCGCTTCACCAAGGGATCATTTCAGTATCATCCTTTGAAATGTAGAATCAAAGAATTATCCTTGTCTCATGAGGCATTTTCATTAATCTGCAGGACGAAGGCACTCCTATCGGTTAACTTTCCTTATCTTTACCAGTCGTTAGTCAAATCTCATTTGTATTTTTTAGTTAACTTTGAAAACAGTTTAGGCTGAAACAACTCTGCTTGTAACATTTCAACAAGTGTAATTGTGTGGGAGTGTCTAGTTTGTGCCTCAGCTCTTGCACCTACCTAAACTTGCTATGCACTGTTGAACTTTAAAGTGATTAATTTCTATCAAATACAATAGATTTATATCATTCAGTTTGCTCTGTAGTATAGCACTTCATGATTTGAATGTTAAGAACTCCATTGTTTTTGTCTTTTTGTTTGTTTTTGAAATAGAAAATATCTGTTTCTCTTGTTATTTTTACAGTACCGGCAAGCTGTTAAGCTTAGTGGAAGTGTTGGAGGTCCTAGAGTCAGCCCCTCCAACACTTCCACTGCATCGTCATCTTCCCTCATTTCTCCTTCATCACAAATGGGTTTCAACCCTCTTCAACAGAAACAGAGATCATTCCTAACGTTTGGATTTGGTGCGGGAGGATCTGGTCCAAGCAGGAGGGAATCTCATGTGAATGTCAATGTAACTCCTACATCACATGACATTGGTTCGGACACACCAGAAATTAGAAAGTACAAGAAGAGATTCAACTCAGAAATTCTCTGTGCAGCATTATGGGGTAAGTGCCCTTCTTCCATAATGTGTCTTTCTTATTTTAATTATGTTAGTGGCTGCTAATTGTCCTGCACACACAATAATGCATATCTATTTGTCAGGTGTAAACCTTCTAATTGGAACTGAAAACGGCCTCATGCTGTTAGATCGTAGTGGCCAAGGAAAGGTGTATCAACTAATTTCCCGGCGACGATTCCAACAAATGGAAGTTTTAGAAGGTCAAAATATTCTTGTTACCATTTCGGGAAAGAAGAATAGAGTGCGCGTATATTATTTGTCCTGGCTCAAATCAAAAATTCTACGCACTGATGGCGTCACTGAGGTTAGTGGTTCCCAATACAATCAAGTGGAGATAATTGTTGATATGTAGCATTTCAGATATTTTTGGCTTCTCGTATGAAAATCTTTACAAATTGTATTGTTTCAAATTTCCAGCAACAAGTTGAAAGACGCAATGGGTGGATCAATGTTGGTGACCTGCAAGGAGCAGTCCATTTTAAAATTGTCAAATACGAACGTATTAAATTCCTTGTCATTGCGCTTAAAGACAGTATTGAAATTTACGCTTGGGCACCAAAGCCTTATCACAAGTTCATGGCATTCAAAGTAAGAATTTTTAAATGTTATCAGCATGCATTGTTTTTAATTAATCTTTACTGATTTCTTTTTCTTTTTTATTTATGCTTTAGTCGTTTGGTGACCTACAACATCGACCTCTCCTTGTGGATCTCACTGTGGAAGAAGGAACTCGTCTGAAGGTTATTTATGGATCAGCTGATGGTTTTCATGCAGTAGACCTTGATTCTGCCTCTGTATACGATGTTTATCTTCCAAAACATGTCAGCATGGTAAGAGACAGCACTTTATCTTTCTTGGTTTGATATTAAACTGTAAAATGTATATAACCATTTGATTTTTTTATTTTTGCTACAGTCTCAAGGACCCATCTCACCACACTGTATTGTGCCTCTTCCCAACTCAAATGGCATGCAACTTTTGTTGTGTTACGACAATGAAGGAGTTTATGTCAATACATATGGAAAGGTGAGGAAAAACCAAAATCATTCATGAAGATTTGTTTGTTTTGTTTTTGTTTGTAAGGAAGCGTTCTTTACATCTTATTCATAAATTTCTTCATTTTTCTAATTTACAGGTATCAAAGAACATTGTATTGCAATGGGGTGAAATGCCAACATCTGTAGCCTACATAGGCACAGGGCAAATAATGGGTTGGGGAAATAAAGCCATTGAAATTCGCAGTGTCGAGTCAGGTCATCTAGATGGAGTTTTTATGCATAAAAAAGCTCAGAGACTGAAGTTCCTATGTGAAAGGAATGACAAGGTAAGAGTTGCACTTTATTGGTATGTCTGTTTCAAAACATTAGGTTGTATTTTCTTCCACCTTATCCAAAAAAAAAAATTAATTATTTTACAAGAAATATTTTGACTGTACTTCTTGTCAGTAGTCGGACTAATAGTCTGCCTTTGTTTTGTACAGGTATTCTTCTCATCTGCTAAAGGTGGTTCTTCATGCCAAATATACTTCATGACTTTGAACAAACCAGGCATGGCCAATTGGTAGAGTTAGGCTTGTTGTGTTTAATTATTCATTGATATTGAATTTGGTACAATAACTGGATAGTCTTATCATAACCTTTCCTTGGCACAGCCATGTTAATGTAATTGTTGTTAGAGTCATCTGCAGCAAGCCAGATGGAATTACTTCAGAACAATATTTCATCTATGCTATGAATTGTGCGATCTGAAGTAAAACTTTGTGGAATACTCTCTGATTACATGCATGAAAGATTCTGCACCATATTGGAAGCAATATTCTTTTTCTGAGAGATGAATTTGAGAAATGACCCAGCGTAGTTCTGACGTTGGTCAGGACAAATGTAAATGTTATACTGCAAAATTTAGTCTTATGTTTTTGCTGGTACTGTAGGTGTATTATCTTCCTTTCTAAGTCCTAGTTTCTGTGCTGGATTGGTTGTGAGTGGACTTTCACATAATACTTGTTCTATTCTTGCTGCCATGCACAATTGTAGCCACTGCTTAAAAGATGATTGGAAATGAATGCATGAAAGTTGTTATGGTGGCATCATCTGTATCTAGTTCGAGTGGTTAGTCTGAAACTGCCAACAAGTCACAAAATAGTTATTTTAGTCATTTATCACAATGGTAATAACATTACAAATATGTATCATATTATTATTATTCACAGTAGCCGATTTTTTTTTTTTTTTTTTTTTTTTTTTTTTTTTTTTTTTTATTTTTTCTATTGTATTATGAATGAGGATTGTTTTACATCAGAGAATTTGTGTTGACATATTATAGGAAGATAAATTGATCTTTATATTGCATATATGAACATTAAAGTAATGGTTGGTGATGTGGGTTGGACTGATGGAGAAGTCAGCTCTGAGAAAGAGTGTAAGGGTGTCCTGCAACTTGCTGGCAAACCATTTTCAAAAAAGATGACTGGAAGTAACTAAAGATCATTCTGGTTTCATTTTCTGTGAATGATATTGTCACATTTGTACCCTAGGAATTATTGAATTCATTTTTAAAGACAGTAGCATCCATCTGGTGCTTATGAGATGATTTCTTTTGTGCCTATGATGTCATATCATCAAATCACTTGCTGGCAACAATGTCATTTTTACTTTTTCTTGAACCTTCTTTTTCACGTTTATCTGACACTGCTGTGTTAAAAATGTATCTTTGGGAGACCAATTTTTTTAAAGGCTCCATGTGAAGGTACAAATCAGAACCAAACAGGATTTTACTTAAACTATTTGACAGTATTATACAAGCAATGTATTTTCTATCAAATTTGTATTCCAATTTGTTTTAGAAGGCTGGACCTCTATTGACAAACATTTTCAAATGCTCTAGAGATTATCAATTTGGTTTGCCAGTCGAAGCTTTTATACTTCATGTGATGATTGTTGGAGCTGATTTCTATCCTCATGGTCCATGATATGTATAGTATGTTATAGTTTTCCAGTTTAATGGGCGTGAGCTTTGTTCCAAGTATCTAAGATTCCCATTACTGATTTTAGTTGACTTTAGGATGGTCTTCAATATAAAATGTTAAAAATACCAATGAATGACATTGTGTTGAAATTTACTCATTCCTAGTTTTGGTATGGATGAGTGTTATTTTCTGTTTGCTCTTTGGCAGACATGTGTCAAGCTGGTCTGGCTGATAATAACTTTTATCTAATTCCAATGAAATGTGGCTACTTTTGTGATCAAAGTTTGTTATCTGTTATTGATAAGTAATTTTATGCCCTGTAACTAAGTGGCAACAACCAACTTATCAAGTACTGCAAATCACTGCAAATATAAACCTCTTTGTTACTTACTATTTTGACTGCCCTTTCATTTAAAAAAAGAAAAAATACTACTGATTGGAAGTATGGTACTTAAATCAAAACTTGAAGTACTTTAAGTGAACGTTACAAGATCTTGCTGCCAAACCCATACCTTTCTATTGTGATGTTTCGTTCCCTTGTGTTTTAATGATGACGCCTTGTTTACTGTGTGTTAAATTTGATCTGTGTGGAAGTCATGAGTGTGATAAGAATGAATGAGACATTGACAAGGAAGAATCCATTTGAGTGAAACTTTGCAAGCAATTTCCTTGACTGTTTCTGCTCAACTATTAACTACTTACTTTACCAATACTCTAGATATTGTTCCTATTTTTAATTCTTGAAACTGTACTGCATACAGGAACCTTGGAGATGTGTTTTGTTACATGATCCACAGTTATAATGAGACGGCGACTCATTATTCGCCAGTGCTCTTTGATTAATTTGATTTTGAGCTATCCATTTTCTAAGTATTTATTTTAGAAATAAGTATGTTTTAGTTGGATGGATTTTTGCAGTCATGAGAGAAATAGTCTGACAATATTGACTTTTTCAAATAGATTTTCACCTTGAACAGTTATTCCAAATACCATTTTTACTCTTATCCTTGTGCTTGTGTTTCACTGATTGTGTAACTCATCTCCACTCTTACTCTTGAAATGTAATCTCATCTAAATGAGCTGTTTTATCTGATTGATTTCTTGATTACCACAAGTCTTTAGCAAGTCAGCTTCTGTGTTCTGATCAGGTATCCACCACTGCTTACAAAGTTTCATATGCTTGAAGAACAAATATCAGTGATTTTCCCCATTTTAATACATTGATTATATCTGAATGAGTGTTATTATATCTATTATTATTATGAATATTATTATTTCAATTTATATAAGTGTCAATAAATCACAAATATTGTTTAATACCTGTGTAATGTGTTTCCATGTAGATTTTATCAATTTTTCCTGGTCCTTGTCCAACACATTTCAATTGTCTGCACTTGCATTGCTGTTCGAGTCTGATTATTCCTTGGTATATTGAGACAAGGAAGAGGAATATATGTTTCTCTGTTTAAACTGTGTTTAGTTCCCATGTACTGGATGTCTTAAGCATTCCACTTGTGGAGGCAAATACAGAGGTCGAGTGACACTACCTGTTAGTTGAAATAGATCTAGGACAAATGTTACAGTAGATACATAGCTGGCTTAGTTATGACTCTTTTGAGAGGTATGAGAGGATACACCTTTACTGCTAATTAATTGCAGGAAGCAGTCTTACGAGGAGTGATCAAATCGTTTTTTGGAACACCAACTTAGTGGCCAATTGGTTGCCTCACCTGTCAAATTTCTAAAGTGTGCCTTTCCCTAGTAGTCAAAAGCACATTCACATCCTCAGTCCCAGCTCCCAGCTACATCCTGTTAATTTTACAATTTATGTACAAATTCTTCATTTAAATCTCCATTTTCTTAAAAACAAATCCATCAAATATAGTCTATAAAGTTTGATTAAACCTTTGTATCAATTTGTGATTGAGGTGACAAAATGAGAGCGCTATGGGTATGATAATTTGTTTCATGTGTGAAACAAGTTAGTAGATTGTTTTTCTACAGTCGTCCAGCAACCCGATCTTTCTCTTCAAAACCTTATCAGTTAATTAAATACCAATTGTTGTATAAAGTGCAGGATGCCTGCCCTGTCTTGTTGAATATTTTGAGTGAAGTGCAAGGCATTCAATAAAAGACAAATGTCAAACATTTGAAGTCATTAGGAGTTCCTGTATTTCAAATAGATCCGACAACATTGGCGCAAATAGCTTTTCAGAAATTGGTTCAGCAAGGGGAAGGCGGAACCGGATATACCATTGTGACCATTCATAGCACCCCGCACAGCGAACCTGGGTCTGTTAGCTTACTGCTGCTCGTGCGGGGTAAAGAGATCGATTTATCTGCGTTGACCTCTGATTTCACTTCTCAAAATCGTTCTTGACAAAGTGTCGTTAAAAATTTCTTCAAGTTCCGAGGGAAGTTACACATATCATGACTTACGAGGTGGTTTATTTTGGGGACGCAGATCAAGAGCTATTGTTTGTTTACGGCGTCGACAGCTATGGAGCTGTTACGGCTTGCGTGGCGGAGAGAACACGGAAGAAATGTGTAAGTTTCTATATTGTTGACAGGATGTAGGATCTATGAGAGCATCAATAGAAGTGGTATAGGCACAATTTCGGTGCCCATACGACCCCACGCCAATGATGAGGAGTAAAGAAGAAGTGACGATGCATACGGCTCCGATCTGTTTGGTCTACCCTTTCCTCATCAGTGTGGCAAAACTGGTGTTTGGTAACTTACTCCCCGTGCCGGCCTACTTTTGTGGTACGTGTTCTCGGTTAGTAGTTTTCTTCGCACCGCGTCGTGGCGCCGCTTGTCAATTCCTCGATTCGTCGCCATATCCGTGCGGGGCGGGGAAACAAGTCGGGATAGGACAACAGTTTGAACAGGTGTGCTGCCCCCTCCCCTCTTTTTGGATATTGTCGTCATCACACGTCTCTACCCCCCCCCCCCCCCCCCCCCCCCCCCGGGCCTCTTACCCACGTCCTCCTCTTTCCCCGCGCGCTACACATGGTGGTACGATTGTGAGCGAGACCTGTCGTTCTCTGTAACGTGTTGAGTTATTATTTTCAGTTAAACAACCTATGTGTTGTAAAAGAAGAGGATAAAACTGAAGATATTCCGAAATAATTGGGCTCAAAACCGGACCAGGGGATGTGGTGCGGGAAAAGCGGGGGGGGGGGGGGGGGGGGGGGGGGGGGGGGGGGGGGGGTGAATCACGGTTCATGCGATGCGTGTCAACGTATTTCCGATCATGAAAGTTCGGTTACACCTTCTCTTCAGCGATCGGATGACCGTTTCTATCTTGGCATGCCAAATTCAATAGCGTGAAGAGCCATCAGTAATGTCAGAGGTAGAGCTGGGTCTTGGACTGACCTGCTGGAAGGGATGCAGACAGAGTATGGGGAAGGCCACCGGTGGAGTCCCTTAGTGCCCTTATCAGGCCCCTTGGTCTTAACGACGGAGCCGTCCGTGGCTCGCACCGCGGAGCTACTAGGGCACGGTGGCTCCCCCCAGTGGAGCATTGGTCTCATGTCGACTTACCTGACATCGCCTCAGTTGCCAGCGCCTAATTATTCCTGTTGTTATTACCGCGGCGGGGGAGGGCGAGGCGAGGTGTCAGCTAGGTGGGGGCAACGGTTCGGCCGGAACCCCCGATGATCCCCGGCACCGCTCCGCCCCGACCATATGATCCGCCAGTGATGTACCCGCCACGCCGCGACCACCACACCACACGACGCGTCCGTCAGTATAGCGTCCCGCGCTGCCGTGCCCCGCTCACAGGACCCAGCTCATCCCTGCCCTGCCCTGCCCTGCCCTGCCCTGCCCTGCCCTGCCCTGCCCTGCCCTGCCCTGCTCTGCCCTGCCCTGCCCTGCCCTGCCCTGCCCTGCCCTGCCCTGCCCTGCCCTGCCCTGCCCTGCCCTGACCCGCCCTGATCCGTCGCCCGCGGTTTGGGACAATGTCCTGCATCGGGGACCCGGCCCTGGACTCTCTCGGAGACGCAGGGCAAGGCGACCTCGTCGCGGTGAGAAGCGTGTAGTGTGTTGCTTTCAAGTACCGAATACTCAGTTTCAGTGTCAAAGATTTTCGAACCATATACCTATCCCCTTAGATTAAGGGAACGCTCACGATTGCAGTCAGTCATGTTTCCAAAACCGTATTTATTTTCAAATTTTCCCAATATTTTTCAAAAAGAAATCTCGGGAAAGTTTGATAAAACTCAGTCGTTTTCGCTGATTACAAAACACATTTTTCACAGAAGCTGCGGAGGAGCTTCCGGATTGGGCTTCCCTGCCCAGCCTCAGAAATGGACGTCGTTCTAGGTCCCTGCCTGCTGGGCTGGGCCGCATGATGTGACTGTTTTGGTTTTCCAGCGGAGCGAGGACATCGTCCGGGTCCCAGAGGACTTGCGAGCCAGCTCGCCGACCTCCACACTTGTGAGCGCCTTCTCCGACCCCCGGCCCACTCGCGACGCCACCCCGTGCGGAGCGTCCGAGGCTCCCGCAGTGACCACTGGCACCGCACAGGGTGCCGCAGAGCCTGCGCTGCCCGCCGCGCTGCCCGCCCTGTCACCAGGCCTGGCCACGTCACCCCTGGCCTCGGAGTACTCCCAACATGTAAGTCTTTCCCAGACGCGCGTTCAGAAATGTTCTCGAATAGCGAAAAAAGCTGTTTTAATTTCCCATCAATTAAAAAAAAAAAAAAAAGGAGGTATTGAAATGTTCACGCTTTTCTTGCATCGCATACGGGAAAAATTTCGACCGAACGTACGGTTTGCTATTCCTTTCACTGTGCACTATCACAGCGGTCGAAAGAAATTGATACGTGCCTCTCATAACCAGGACAAGGAAGTAGAAACGGCGTCTAGATTAGACTACGTCTACACGGACTTTGCTTGCCGTCCCTTCGATGTCGTTTTGACTGAAAGGGAAGTCCGTTGGACACATTGACGTCTTCTTGACTGACCTGTTTCGGCTCTTCTGCAATGCATAGGCTCTGGCATCAACAAATGTTTCTGTTTCTATTTGGCAGGTTGACTGTGCGGGCGAGTGTCAATGGAATGACGTCGACCTGACTGGCTACGCTCCTCTGTCGTCACCTACGCCGCTGCCCGGGGGGGCAACGTACACGATTCTGACCGCCACCCTCCCGCCGCCACCTCCACCGCCACCCCTCAGGCAGGACGAGGAGCCCACCACCCTCCACGAGCTGCAGGTGAGAGGGACACCTCCACC
>CABIKL010004139.1:0-10094 GCA_902196195.1 Aptinothrips rufus | reverse complement strand
GTTAGAGCTCCTTCGCGGTGCGAAGCTGTTGCGTCTTGCGGAGTTCGGACAACCTGCGGAAGTTGCCAGCGTTTGTCACCGCGCATGGTTTGCGGTAACAGTCATGCGTACCTTCCTCCAGCGAGCGTCTGGCGTTAATTTGCGAAGGTTCGCAGCCAAGAGCCTTCGCAAAATGCCACTCGGGAAGTTAACGTGTCGGTCTTGTCTGCCGCAGTATCGCTGCCGCCCGAGAAGCTGACCGCCTCCAAGGTGGGCGCCCGCTCCGTGACGCTGCAGTGGCAGCTGCCTGACCTGCTCAACGCGGACCTGCTGTACTTCGAGGTGCAGGTGACCCGCAAGCTGGACGCCGACCTGTCAATCTCCTCGCTGGAAGTGGACCCCGAGCCCGTGCGCGTGCAGGCCAGCCGCGAGCTGCCCCTGTACGAGTACACCGTGGGCGACCTCCAGCCCGGCGCCTCCTACTGGCTGGTCGTCACCTGTGGCTGGGGCGGCAAACCAGCGCGCGTCGAGGTCACCACCCTCGACGACGACTAGGAGAACGCAATGCCGTCAGCCGAGCCACCTGCAAAGCTGAAGGGGTTGAACGAGACCACGTCTGCCTCTTCAAACTCCCCACGATATTCGTAGTTTTTAAAGTTTGTTTATACGCTCAAGAAGGAAATCACAAGCACTGACGTAATATCAAAATTCGCTCGTATTATGAACGAAATATCATCAGCATACTAACAATATCATATGTATTACAAACGATCTCGTTAGTACACAAGACGGTCCAAATTCCCTCGTAGAGTACATGAGCAATTATTTGTTAGTACGGTAATAGGGGTGCACGCACGCTTGGCGCTTTTCAAATTCAGAGCAAACATAAAATCTTACAATGTTGAAAAAATAGATGGCAATTTGTAGGCTTTGAAGATTGCAAAATTCGGTTCTTCAACTTTAAAAGGAAAGCCCTGCGGCTATTCGGTTTTTGGAATAAGTCGAATCGAATATTTGTTTATTCCGTTCGAGTAGGTGATGGAACAGCGGCAGATGGCAGTTCCAATGCCATCTTGATTCGATTCGACTGGTTCTATGAACCTGCGCATTTTACTTCGATGATTAATAAATTTAAAGATCTGAGTCTCGCCGTAAAACGTTCTCTGGTATGGACTCAACGCATGCGAATAATCTAGAAAAATAGGGATTAAAAAAAGCTATTGACATAGCAGTTTTTGAAATGATATTGTGTAAGCTGTAACCATGCGTTTCCTTCAACTAGAGATGGGCAACCGAGGCCGAGATAACGACATGCCATTCGCTTTACGCGGGCGTGTTGTCTGCGTTTCATCGGTGATAGTTCTAATAAAGATCGATAATCGATATACTGAGATTGTATTGCTATTCTCTACCCTGCAAGCGCAATGATGTCGTCTACCAATGATGTGTCTTGCAACTAACACGTCAATAATAGGTTGAAAGAGATTCAAGGAGCAATAATTAGTTTATAAGAAAAACAATAAAAATTGTTTTTGTAAAAAATACGTGGTTTTGCTAAGCCATAAAATGAGCTCTCACCCTGTTGAAGGCATTTTTTTTTCTTTTCTGCTGTTCGACTCTAAGGTTGTTGAAAGCAAGTGCATTTGGAAACAAAGGAGAAAATTAGAAGAGCAGTTTTTATTAAAGCCAAAGAATCGCGGCATAGTTACTAGACAGGCCTGGCCAGGTCTGCTAGTTTGTTGGCATACACTACACATTTCCAACCCTTGGGTTGCGAGGAAAAGAATTGGGATCGCAGTGAGCAGGGGCGTCCTCGGGTCACCGAAAGATGCATCTAGGAGGAATTGGAATGCACTATCTGAGCATAGTATGGGAACTAACATCATATCACTATTGAATTTCTCACAATATCCGTTGTCAAATATGTGCAGCAATAGAGTTTTTCACAGTTTTGTTCATACACTACATTACTATTTTATTCATAACACTTGTCGAATTTGGTTATGAAGAATTTCGTTTCGTCAATAGTTACAAAAATATTTTAATGCTTTGGTTTAAACAAGAACTTTCATAAGATTTGGAAGTTTTGTCGCGGAAAGCAAAACTATTTTTATGCGTTGGTTGGCTGAGTACCTCCAGTACAGTAAAACACCTATCCAATTTTAAACTAGATACGAGACCACGATTTTTGCATTTCCTGCTTTCGGCTCGGTATGGACATCGGATTTCTTGGTGCCCCTTACGTTAGACTGTCAACCTCTAACAAAAAAAAATCGATGTCAGTATGTTAGCGTACCGTTCACGATCGAATGAATTGAAGTTTATCTACTATATGACATGTATCATAGGTCTCAATTCCAGTATATGGTGTAGAGCGGTATAAAAAAAAAGCTGTGCTTTAATTGTTTCGGTTTTAGTGTATGAATATTAGTATAACACCAAAAATTGCGGAATGATTCAAATATTCAAACAAAGAAAACGGGATGAGGTCATAAAAACAAAACTGCAAGCAAATATTGATTAAACAGTGTCGTCCCCAGTTGAAATTTTTGCGGCGAGTGATTATTAATATAAACGATGATATTCTTTAGTTCTGCAACCAGGAAATAATGAGAGGAGATTTCGACGAGTAATATTTTGAGACAAACCACACTCTTACACTGTAAAAAATAATACCTGTTTTGGGGAGCCCTTCACCAGAAACAGGGGTGAAGTAACACCAGTTTTGGAAATTTTGGGGGGTCATTTTGAGAGCTATAGGGGAGAGTGGGGCAGCATGTGTCGTGTGGTAGCATGTGTTTTCGCTCCTTGCTCGTCCGGAACCGATTTCTGCCAAACAGCGATTCTCGCCCTGAACCCCTTCAACTGACAGTATATTTCGACCTACTTACTACAAGTCGGTATCGCGACATTCATCCTCCCGGATGAAATAGCACACTTTCTGCCCTGGAAGTAAATGATACTGTGTTTTCCTAACAACACTCCCTCGTAAATCGAATCATTATCTATTTCTTGCGTCTTTGAGCTTCAAACTATGAGTTTCACTGTCTTGACACATCTTGCCCCACCAGGCCCACATCTTTCCCCACTAGTGAGGCAGTATGTGCCACAGAGGGGCAGCCAGAGCTTTTTGCTTTTACGTCTTCAGTTCTAAACTAAGTCGAGATTTTTCTAAGAAATAAGATACTCGATATCAAAACCGACATGCACAAACAATCGCCACCGTTCTGTGCGAGTCATAAAGTGAAAGCTTGGTCGATTTATAGAGTAAGTGACACACGCTGCCCCACTCTCCCCTAACAAAATAATCACGACAATCTAAAACGCATTTCTACATAATCCTCCAAACGAGCCCCAAAAATTTTGAAACTGGTGTTATTCCACCCTGTTTTGGGGGGAAGTGGACTGTCCCGTGTGCCCTAAAGACCAGGACCAGGGGCTCCCGCTAGCCGGTGAATTATGCAGCCCACTTCACCTCGATGTGCGATGGGCTGCCTACCTCTCGGCGCATATAACTCCGTGCTTAAACTGCGTTACAGTTTTCAGAACGCTTTTTATTACCTCACCACCATTTGCAGTCCTTCTCTTAATGAGAATAGGCGTACACACCACAGCACTCGCTTGCGTTGAGTCTCCGGTCTCCGGTTCTGATGACCAGCTTTGTACGATTTAGTAGATTTAGATTTAGATTACTTGCGAATATCTTAAAACATCCGAGGGGTCAGTCACTCGACCACAATTTGTTGACAGGATTTACATGATTACATCGGATTACAGCGAATGAAGTCACCGATTGAACTGATATTTTAGTGTTTCTGGTCTGTTTATGACAATTGCAGCACTAAATAGCTCCGGTAATCTTCACTTCCTTTCAAAAACGAAGTAAAATATCAAAATTTCTAACAAAAGTACCAAAAGTTTGTACACATGATTACATCACTGACTGACCCCTCGAAAACATCTGTTCTTTAAATAAATCGAATATGATGTGTACTACCTGACAGAACCTCTGCGAGAGCAGGTAGGCGCACATCTTTTGATGATTTTGTGTAAACTGTTTAAAGTATTGATCGGTTTTGATGTTTCTATTAAAATAGACAATGAATGTGAGGAAGAGGAAAGGGGATGGGAGGGGTGGGAGAGAAAGAGGGGGGGGGGGGGAATTAGCGGGCCTCGGCAGCTAAGGCAAGGCCCTGCCCTACCTGGCCCGGGAAACTTGCGCCCTGTTAACTTTTAGCAAAATGGAGAACGAAGGGCAAGTTTGTACAACATCCAGCATGAAAAGTCACCACGACCGACCAATCAGCGCGCGCGGAGTCGAGACTTGCCCTTCGTGGTTCCTCGTCCCTGCCCCCTCTGGTCGCCCCCACTTCTCCCCCTCGTCTTAAGTTACGGGGGACTGGGCGTCAGGAGGAAGCTGAAGTTCGTATCCACCAACCAATCAACCAACCTGGGCCGTATCATCCCGCGCCCACCACCGCCCCCAGCCCCCTGCCCCCTCTCCGCGCCGTTGCGAGCCGAACTGAGCTGTGGCGAGCGGCGAGTCGAGTCAGCGCAAGCCAGCCGACGAGAGCCACGCGACGATGGTCCAGCCTTTGCCCGGCGCTGAGGCTCAGTGTGAGTGTGCTGTTTGCCTTCTCACGTACCGTATAATGTAGGAGGCAGTGTGCTTCTTGTTCTGATGACAGTGTCTGGTGTGTGCGCGTTCGTGTTTGCGAGATGTGTTGTGAAATCTTCAGCTGTGTTGTCGTGCTTTACTCGGTGAGTAGTTCAGTGTCTAAGGCCCTGGTCATGTCAAGGAGAGGTAGTGGGGAAGAGCAGAAAGTTACGATAGTCAGCTGACCCCGCTCTCATTTGATTTTTCCCGTTTTCTCTTTTACCCCACTTGTGCAGCCTAAGATTCTCAAGGAAACGAATAGCGAACCCCGATCGGCGTTTTACGACGTTATTTACTTTCTCTCCTGAAGACGGTATGCCACAGGGTTGAAGGTAGAGTCGGCTGAGTCGACTATACCGTTATTCGAGGGTGCTCTCTGAGAGTGGGCCTTTTGTCGCACTCCCAGAACATTGACGCGCCTTTTGTCGCACTGATTCTAACCTTTTCTCCTTCGCAATCTTTGGGGGGGTGCATGCGGCTTAAAATGTGGTATTTGGGCAGGAAGGGGAAGCACAAAGGGTGAAAAGTTAAAATGCTCGATCTGTGAAAACTCTTAATTATTGGCAAATTTAACCGTCAAACATGCACTAAAGCGCTTGGCTTCTAGCTCGCTTCGCTCGCAGTAGGTGGTGCATCTGGATTGGATCACTTTCTTCGAAACCTAGCGAGGACGGAGGTTCGATTCGAACTAAACTCGCACCGCAATGTATCTTTGGCTCCGAATTTCTTGGATTGTCACGCCAAAATACATGTAAAGACTTGAATTCGAGCCAAATTCAACCAGGGAGCCGATTTTTAACCGAGAGCTTCTAGCTCGCTTCGCTCGCTCTTGCACGAAAGTATCAGGTCTAAACATAAATTCATTGCGGTGTCACAGTTTAGTCAGCTCCCTTCGCTCACGGTCTTGATGAGAAAATTTCAAAAATTGTTTGCTAAAACCGGCCAAACCGATAGCTTTCAGCTCGCTCCGCTCGCGGTGGAACTCTGCCTGATGTGAATTAAAATTCGGCTGCGACAAGTTATACATTGCAGAGTAAGTTATTTCCAAACCCCTGAATGTAGGCAACCATCGAAACACCCTGACGAAAAGTGCTCCTCCCAAAACACTTTCCTGGGTCCGCGCCTGGGCTCAGCCACCAGCACCCCGCTCGACTCTAACTACTTCGCAATGTGGTATTTTACTGAGAAGAGGAACAGCAAGATGGCAGCGGCGCAACAAAACAAAACCTCATTTGTTTTGCCGTTCGTCTTCTTCTGCGCATGCGCATGGTGGCTCCGGAGCAGCGGATGAGCTGCCGAAAGGCAAAACAACTGAGGGTTTGTTTTGTTGCGCAGCGTCCATCTTGCTGTTCCTCTTCTCAGTAAAATACTTAATTTAATATACGTTTACGAGGTGTTTGGTTTGGTGGCCGCGGGCAGCGAAAATGTTGTTTGCTATAAGGTATTCCAACCAACAGCCAGACCAGAAATAAGAACAAAACGACACGCGACACGGCGAGAAGGGGAGAGGGGTATTCCCTCTTTCAAACAAAACTTGCTCTTCGAAGCTTAGCGCACATCTTTGGCTTCTAGCTTTTTGGATCGATAGAATACTAAACACATACTAAAATTTGAGCAAAATTGGTAATTGTTCGGTAAAAACTAGAGTTTTTATAAGCGGTTATTTTATCGTTAATTATATCTCGGTCATAAATAAGTAAAAACTGATGAAATTAGAACCCAACAAGTGGGGCCCGCCCTTCGGCCAAACCTACGTTTTTGGCCAGCCAGCTCGGTCGCTCCGAGTCTTATATATTTCCCAACTTCGTCGGGGAATATGTAGAACTCTCCACTCGCTTGCTGGCAAAACTCCGGTTCGGCAGGGCACGGGCCCCACTTGCAGAGCATCAATACGGGCGGGCATTTTTACCCGGTCCTACCGCGCGCTTGCCCTCTCCTCGCCTCTCACCACGTCATGGGGAGAGTTTAGGAAACGCTCACGGGTAAAAATCAGAGGTTTGACCGAGACGAACAGTGACCATCACCAATCGTTCTGAATTTAAAAAAAAAAAAAAAAGTTGTCCCCATATAGGTTAGTAACTACCCCAAAGGGCATGCCCTCAAAAAATTTATCCTCTGAGTTACAGGAATTTTACCTGTTTGTGTTTTTGACGTTCGTCGCTTTGGAGCCCTTTGCATGTCTTGACTGTACGGCCTGTTCTGAAGCCCCAAACTCCTGGAGGCGGTTAAAAGTTGATGGGGGAATTTAAAGTTGTGTGGGGAATCCGAATCCGGTACCGGAAGTTAGTTTTGAGCACTGCAAAGCGTCGAAAAACGTCGGTTTTTGCACATTTTGGGATTTGGGTGGACTTTCAGCAGCCAATCTAATAATGCGAAATTCTATAGATTTTTTTTTCAAGTCATTTTTTGAAAGCCTTACTCACTTCAAACGGCAGTAAGAAGAACAAAGAGGCTTTCACTGGCCGCGTGTAACAATCTTCTAACAACTTTACATTTTTTTATCACTGACTCCTTCAGCAAGCGATGCCAAACCTCCAAGGGCCACAGAGTCGCTTAATGAAGTACGTTTCAGCTCAAGGAAACAACACATTCTTCTCAATTTTAGTTTTAGTTAAAATAGATAGGGCTTTTGTTACAATTTCATATCGCCACAAGTTATCGGTTCAGACTCGGGAACCAGCGAAATCTGGGCTCGGAGGGCCCCAAAAAGGCGGCGGCAGGCCAGGTGGGCAGAAGCATCCAAACGGGTGTGGGTAAAAATCAGAGGATGTGACCGAGACACCTGATCCACCCACATACTGTAATATCACTTTTCTAACCTAGTTCTGCACCAAAGTGAATCAAAAGTGAACAAAATTCCATGAAAATTAAAGTTTTCACACACTAAAAAATAAAATTTCTTAAAATTTTCGATAAATGTTATGACAAAATCAACACGAAATAACGTCCGATACTTTCATCACCCTTAAAAACGAGTTTAGTTTGCTCCACAACCGTAGCTTGGCAATTTTCGGCCGTTTTCGAAGCCAAAACCGAGTTTTCGCCCACGTTTAGGAGGGAGCAATCGCCTATACTGTTCGACTGCGCTGCTGCAATGCATCTGCGTTAGCCCTGTTTCGTTTAATTTTCGCTCCGAAATAGGACTAGACCGCAGTGCCGCCACCGGATATATTCAAACATGCCTGTCGGCGTGATGTGTGAGCAGCGCTGTAGGGGCTCCTCCCGCACCCCGCTGGCTCGCCGGGCCCTGAAATGACAACGGATGGGAGCGCGGCCTTGGCAGGGGCATATGTCGGCGGCAACCCATTCGACTGTCGTGTATGCGGCTTAACACCCGGTACATGGGAGATGTGTTAAAAATTAACACTCTGTGCAAGCATTATCACATCCCAATTTCCAGCGTCCTTATACCGCTGCTCGCGATTTTGAACCTTCCTGCCCCGCTGCACGGTCGTTCGAAGCTACTCAATCTCTGTTAACATACAGGTGCGCCCAGCACTGTCCAGCAGGTGGCGCCTTTACTGTGGCGGGGAGGCAGAGAGAACTAGGCAAGCTTCCAAATTAATGCAAAGTTTTCCCAAAATCGCAGAAATTTGCATCTTACATCTAACTTTATGTGGGTTATGTTCAACATCGATGTCAGGATCACTGAGAGGCGGCACTACATGGAAATCACTGGCAATCAAGAGATCTGTTGTAATAAACATTGCATACAAACCTAATCTCCTTCACAATAGTGTACTCCAAAGGAGCCTGAAACGGAAGTAAGAAATCGGCGAGCATCACAAAACATCCGGCTCCTGCGGCACGGCAGTGCGTCTCCTAACTCCTCCCAGGCGAGGGGCCGGATGTTTTGTGATTCTCGCCGATTTCTTACTTCCGTTCAGGCTCCTTTGGAGTACCCTATTCGTATGCATGCTGATTCCAGTGATATTTATTTATTTCCGCATTGCCGAGGCGATTATTTTCGCAAGCTTAACAAAGTGTAAGGCTTACTGAATAAAGTAGAACCGTCGAATCGCACTGATCTCTTGTTGTTTGGCGTTGGAAAGCAGATAAACACACGGTCTCAATAGGCTATTCCAACGACTGTCTGAACCGGAAGGCGAAGAACAAGACGAAGTACATAAACGAGGGCGAGGGGCGAGGCGGTTGAGTATCCGCTTCCTATCCGCCGCCTCGCCCCTCACCCTCGTTTATGTACTTCGCCTTGTTTTCGCCTTCCGGTTCAGACAGTCGTTGGAATACCCTATCTGTCTCGAACAGAAGCCGTGCGGAAGTCGGCAGTGCTGTGCTATATGGACGCTCGCTTCCGCTTAAAATGCTTCGTTTCGGAATCACCGTGTGTGCGAAGAAATCACGAAAAATCGTGGTCGTATCGCAAATTTAATTTTTTGATGTTCGTCTCGGTCTTTGGGTTTAATCGATCACTGTGCCCTGCTCGCGCGCTCCCCTGTCCCGACGCAGGAGGCGCGGATACTGAAGGGTTTGTTGGTTGGTTGGATACGAACTTCAAAGTCTGCGAAATACCCATGTTCACCTTCCCCCTGACGCCTCCGATGAACAGGCAGGGAGTAGAGGTGCGCCAAAGGGTCGGTAGTGTGATGATCGGCCAGTCACCCTCGCCTCCTACAACGGCTATCTTGCTAGGCGACGCATAGTACGCAGGCGCTCAGGTGACCAGCAATGGGATACCCAGATCAAGTCAGTGCGGCCAGTGGTTCCCATCCCTAGCGTAGCGACCCCTTTTGGGGTCCCGAGAAAATAATTTGGGGTCGCGGTAAAGGGCTGGGGTCACGTGGGGAAGGATATGCTAAACTCACAGGCCCGAACAACTTTATTTTGAAGCTAACGCAAACGGACAAAATAGCTGAATTAAGCACTTTTTTGGGAATCAATATTTTGACCTAAACCATGAAAGATATGCAGGAACATTAGATGCAGTCAAGGTAAGACAAACAACCACCTGGAATGAAGTGTTCAATATTTTTGAACTTCATTGAAGCACTGACTTTGTCAAAACGCATATACTTACATGACAGTAATCGCAATTCTGCTCTTCTATCAGCATTTTTAGCCTATTAAGTTGTGTTTGCGTTCAAGGAGGCCTAGGTACAGGCTTTGCAGAAGCAGACTTTGCAGTTATGTGATGTTTGCGCCAAAGATTTCGTTATTTGGAGCATGATGGGTGTTTTAATCGGAAATTGTAAAAAGGTAATGTAGGGTAAGCTGCCCAGTAGTCGACAGTTTTAGAACAGGGCCTTAAAGAACGAGCTGCCACGCGGTCTAGGTTCAAGATACGGTTTAGGCAAAAATCGATGTTGAAGGCAATGTTTTAAACTTACTTCAGCAGTAGGCAAACCTAAAATAAATGTATTTGTTCATCCAGGCAAAAATAATGAACAAGAGCAACGATTTGCCCAGTAGTCGACACTCATGTCCAGTTGTCGACACCACC
>CABIKL010004138.1:0-10097 GCA_902196195.1 Aptinothrips rufus | reverse complement strand
CCCCCTCCCTCCCTCCCTCCCTCCCTCCCTCCCTCCCTCCCTCCCTCCCTTCCTCCCTCCCTCAACTTTATTATCACGTCTGACGCCAATATACAAAGATACCCTGACTAACTGCTCGAATCTGGAACATTTTCTTCTTAGTGTTTGTTTTGGGTACGGTCATTCCCTCAACCTTGTTAAACCGTACATTTAGTGCCGTCCGGCTTTTTCCGTCTTACTCCAACCCATACAATGACTCTTTTCCATTCTTATTCTTTTCATCCTGCGTCTCTTTTTTAGCTTTCTCCTTTATCAAGAGGGATTTCTCCCATTGGGGTGAGTTTTAATTCATTCTCCGTCCGTATTGAATTGCTGTAGTGGCGTATGTAAACTTTTATATAGTGGCACATAGTAATGCAAAGTGATCATATTTTATTCTGTCCCTCTTCCCATGTCCACAATCAGTGTGCTGTTGCCTCTTTGAGATCAGCAATGTAGCTGATGTATTTATTTGGTATTCTCCAACAACGTGTTTGAAAGAGCATGTCTATCAAAATAAAAGCAAAGTGTCAATATCAGTAGCCCAGATTGCAAATATATCAGAATATATCAGATTCAGGCAAGGTCAATTTTTTCATCTTTATCATCATGTCATGCAATTTAATTTGATGTACTCCTCGTGTTGTCTTTTGTTTGCTTGCTTGTTTTCATATTGTATTAGTTGTCCATATGAATTTCTTAAGAAGAGAATGAAAATTTTACAATGTGATGCATATTTATGTTTTTTGTTGTTGTTGTTTTTTGCAGATGATAGTAGTCTCCAGCAAGGTGGTGATGGTACAGGCATCAGTCCAGCTCTCTCAGATGATGGTTTTACAAAGTTGGATGTAAGTTTTCCATCTGTTTGTTTTGTTTTTGTTGCTATTTATGGTTTTTCTTTCACTAAGTCATAATATTAACAACAGCAACAACAATGTTTTTAATCTTCTAGTTTTATTCCAGCCATCAGAAACAGAGCTTTGGGAAGCAACTCAAGAGCTCTCACAGAGTTTGGAGGCACAAGTTGAATTACATAAGAGAGAACTAGAAAAATACCATCAGGTGTGTCATTTGATGTTCAGTGTGAATCAGGTAACACTATGTTCGCGATGCAAATGAAACAAAAACTTATCACAATTCTCTGTATTTCAGATGAAGCAGGACTGGGCAATAGAAAAGACAAGTCTTGAAAACACAATCCAGCAACTGAAAAAGCAACTGAATGCTTTACAGGTTAAGTACCTGGTCTTCATATATTTAAGAGAAAGAATTTAAAAAAAGCTTTTCTTCATTTTGACAAATTGTTTTTCTGTGATTATAGGATTGGCAGAGTCCAGACCCTGACTTTGCCAATGGAAATGAGGTTGAACTTAAAGACACAGTTGCTAGATTACACAGTGAAAATGAAAAATTGCAAAATGAGAAGGCAAGTGGCCATGATTTTGTGAGATATTTAATTTTTATGCTTTTGCACCAGTCCATTTTGCACCACAAGCTGTGCACAGCTGTTTTTTTTTTTAAATGTGATTTGTTTGTCTGTGCAAGCCTGTATGCTTTCTATAAAACCTGAGGTGTAATTAATAAACATGCATATTTATTCAAACTAATTCTCTTTCAAATGTTCTGTAGATTGAAGCTAATGAAAAGCTTAAACTTATGGAATCACGGCTTCTACAATCTGAAAAGGAAAAGTCTGAGTTAGCTTCTAATATGGAAGAGCTCGATTCCCAAAATCAGGAGACATTAAGTAAGAATATTATTTATGATATTGATATTTTCCAAATTATTTCATTTTTATAGACCAGCATTTATAATTTCTTAGCTTTATCTGATATTTGCCATTGTTTGAAAATTGTGTTACAGATCAATTTCTAGGTATAAAGAAGGGAGTACAAGACAAGTATGATACATTAAAATTGGAACATGAAAATCTTTTGTCCTGTGTTGCTGAAATGGAAGAGGAAAGAAGAAATTTACTTGGAATAGAAAAAGAGAAAGTAGAATTAGCTAGCAAATTCATGGCTCTGGAAACTCAGTTCCAGTCTCTCCAGTTAGAAAATGAATCTTTGAAACAAGCCTCTGCAAGCCTTCAACAGAACATTTCAGCAGTGGAATCAGAGCGAGTTTCTGCCCTTGAAAAAGAGAAAGAAGATTTGCTATCAAGCCTCTCGTTATTCAAATCTGAGAACTGTGACCTATTAACAAAAATTGATTCGGTTCAATTAGATTTTGAATCATTAGAAGCGAGGCATAGTACTGTTGTTTCAGAAAATGAAGCACTGAAAACAAAGTTGAGTGCAGCTCAGTCAGATGTTGAGTTACTTCGATCTGAATTAAGTGAAAGAATGAGGACGGATGAGCACAATACTTCTGAGCAAAGTTCATCTGACCCAACATCTATTGAAAGGTATGTCATAGACAAGCTGAAAAATATAGTTAGTGTTGATATTCCAGATGAATATTGTAAGGACATTGCCGAGCAAGACGAGGCATCTGAAAAGGAATTAGAAGACCAGCTTGATATGGTCGCTGCACTAGTCAAGATGACTGTTGACCTCAGATGGAAGAAGGATACTTTAGAAAGAAATTTAGTTGAATACACACGGCAATTGAGGGATCTATCTGCTCAACTTAATGGACGGGATAAGCAGGTAAGTTTGCTCTAGTGTTTTGCTGTCGTCTTATTTACTTATTTCCGTCTTGTCTGACTTTTTTTGTCATGGGTTTCACTTTTTAGATAGCTAAACTTGAGGAAGAGTGTGTCATGCTGCGTGAGAACATGGAATCTTTACTAGATGGATTGAATGTAACTCCAGAAAAAGGAATGTTGCCATCCATTCCTGAAACTCCAGAGGCTGGCGATGATGAGATATTAGACAATGATCATGAAAGTGAACGGCAGGAGGGTGATGAAACTGAAGGAAAAGATTTCAGTAAAATTATTGGAAAGTTAGAAAATGAGGTTGAAATATTGCGGGACGCTCGTTCTAACCTTGAACATGAAACAGCACGGCTTAGAGGAGAACTCCAGGAATTAACCTGCAGATTGCGTTCATCAGAGGGAATGCTTCGGAATCAGGTAAATGCTACTCATGAAAAAAATTCTAGTTTATTGTCTGAAAAGTACCCCTTTTAATTTTGTACTTCGTGTCTCACTTTTTCAGGACAATTTGGAACAAGAAGTTAGTAGATTGCGTGAACAAAGTGAAAGGCTTCGAAGTTTGCATAGTGATCTACAGAAGGAAACTTCAGCCCTCAAAGAGGAAGCTGAAATGGCTCGATTTGGCCAAGACAGTCTTCAGGCTGAAGTGTCTGAATGGAAAACAATTGCTGATACCGCAACACAAGAGAGACAAGACGCCATTCAAGCAAAAGAGTCTCTTGAGGTTGAACTAGCTGAGCTGAAGGCTAATTTAATGGCTGCAAGTCACACCCACTCTCACTTGGAACAAACTCTTCAGGCTAAAACAACTTTAGAAGCGCAGCTTCAGAAAACTGTAGATGATTTGAATGTGTCTAACCAAAACCTGGATGGTGCACATGCTGTTATAATTGAGCTTAAGAATGAAATCGACAGGTTGAAACACGAACTTGAAAGCAAGCAAGAAATCGTTTCAAATATTAATGCAGCTGAATTGAGTATTAAGATTGAAAGCCTTGAATCCGAGAAAGGCAAACTGGAACTTTCTCTCTCTGCAATGGCATCAGAAAATGCAAACTTGTGCGAACATATCATGTCACTGCAGCAGAAATGTGATGGTCTTTCAGCAGACTTAGCCTGTAAAGCCAGTTCAGAGTATGATAACACGCAAAACTTCTTGCATGAAAAACAGGCACTTGAGGAACAAGTAACAAGAATGACTCAAAACTATGAAAACGTGAAAAAAGACTTCGAAGAACTAAGCAGGGTTAACTCTGAGCTTCAAACTGAAGTTGATGAGTTAAAACATAAACTTCAGAGAGCTCATGAAGAGACTCAGAAGCATGAGAGAAACTTGCAACAAAAGATTGAAGAAGAATCATCCTTAAGAGAGGAGGTGGAGGCTTTTACTAGGGCAAAACATGCCTCAGAGCAAGACATTAAACTTTTGCAAGAAAAAATTCAGGAGCTACAGTTATCTCAGAAAACATCTGAAGCTCTCCATGAAAGTTCTTCCTTAACTGATTCCTTAGAACGAAAATTACGATCCATGCTCGAAGAAAAAGAACAGATTCTCTCTGTACTGAATGAAAAAACAAGGGAAAATGGAGTGCTGCGTTCCGAAAATCAGAAGCTGTTGGCGGCGGTGTCAAATCAATCAGAAAGTCATTCTGTCACAAATTCAGATGAGACAGCACTTCTAATGCAGCAATTGAAACAACTTCAGATGGAAAAAGATCAGTTAATTTCCACTGTTCAGGTGAGTCCCCTTTTGACTGATAATCGAAATGATCCGGTTTTGTTTACTATAAAAGTAAAAATAGCTTCTTAATTTTAAAAAAAAAAATTTCAGATCAAACACAATGAGAGCGTAAATTATCATGCAGAAATTCTAAGACTCAGTGCAATGCTTGAGCAGAAACAGCAAGCCGAACAGCAGCAAACCATCCAGCTGGATGACTCAGACAACAATGTCCAGGATACCAAGGTAGAGTCTGATACTCAAGAAGGCACTTAGCTTTTTGATGGAACCAGAAATTTATTACAGTATTAAAACACTCTCTTTTCCTAGGTGTCAACATTTAGTGCTTCTTCAGATAAAAGTCAAGAAATTATAGCATTGGAGGCCAAATGCACTAGTCTTACTGCTAGTCTTCAACAAGAGCGAGCACAAAATTCATATCTTCAAAATGAGGTAACCCAAAAGAAATCGAGATGATGTGTTTCTGAGATTTTCTTAAGCCTTTAGTTTACACTCTAATTTTTTTCCCTCTCAGATGCAAGAACAGCATGAGAAAGAAGGCATTTTGACTCGTGAGCTGGAGCGTCTAAGAGCTCACTTGATGGAAGTAGAAGAAACTTACACTGCTGAAGCACTTCGTCTTGAGGAGCAAGTACAGGACCTCCAAGGAAAACTAAATGTAGCCGAAGACAGGCTGAGAAATGTTTCCACCGCCCACACATCTGCAAGGTAAGGTGCTTTCAATTTTGTTTTGTTTGCTTTGAATCCTTTAATTCTTACTAAACATTAATCCTTAAAAATGTTGTTCTTCAGTATCTTAGCAAACCAGCACGTTGAGTCGCTGCAAGGTCAGTCTCGGCTTATTGGTCAACAACGAGACGAGCTCCAATCAAAGCTTAGTGCCGCTGAGGATCGTGAGCAAAAGCATGCAGCTGCTCTCCGTAATCTTCAGGCTGTTCTTGAACAGTTTCAGAGAGGTACACTTATTTCTTTATTTTGTAATCTCATCATTTTATTTTGTTTTTTAGTATAGTATTTATTGTATGATTTTGCTTTCTTTTTGACTCAGATAAGGGGAGGGAACTGGCATCAATGACTGAAAAGCTGCGACTGGAATTGCAAGCATCTTATAAAAAGCATGATGATTTATCTGAAGAGATAAGAATACTAAAGGTACTTAAATGGTGAAAGATTCAAACCACATTTAGAGATCTTTGCTCTGTATAAGTTCTAATGATTTAAAAACTTGCATTCTGTGCAGGGGCAACTTACTGAAGCTAAAGAAGGTTTGAGTGCTGCAGCTCGTTTGGGAGAGCAACTGGACAGGAAATCTGATACAATAAATTCCTTGAAGGACCAAAGTAAGTACTTTCTTTCCTTCCTCTCTCTTTTTGAATTCAGATATGGTTCTCATGCATGTTGCTTGCCCCTAAATTTTGGCCTTGTTATTTATTTGAGGTATTCAGTTGCTTCTGACTCTTATCATTGCTGCATGTATCTTAAATGGGATTTTCTTGATAAGTCCACTGATTGGTTTTTTTCTACATGGTGCTTGGGTCTATTACTAATGAAGATGTATTAAACTTACTGTATTGTCACTAGATTTCTCTAATTCTTGATAGAGTGAGTGTGTGGCTTCATATTTTTGTTCAAATGTAATACCACTTGATATTACTGAGTGAACGTTTTAAAAAGAATACTTAAACATAACGAAAAAGAGTACACTAAGCCTTAAATAAATGCTTGCCAGAAACAGCCTTTTCAATTTTCGTATCGTTTTTAGTTATTCATGTCACGAAAACAAAGATTTTAAAAGAGGCAGATGGAGCTGAGCAGAACTTTCAAGTTGGATTCTTCACCTGTGCTGGCTTCAGGTCAAATATCAGCTGGTAATTCTGGGTTTGCATGTTAAAAATCGCCCAGGTTGCCTGTTGATATCAGACTGGGAGCTGGCTAAATCCTCGCATGAGATCAACACGTCTTAATAATTTACTGCTTATAGACCTTTTTTGTAGACTTTTAGTTGGCTAACTGAAAGCTGATTGTTTTTTTTTTGTAACAGTTTATCTATTGAATGATTGTAAATATAAGTTGTGTTAGTGTTCATGTCTTCTTCCCCAAATCACTTCACATTCAAATTTTTGCAACATCTCCCAATTTTGTGATTTATTACTTATGTATTATTGAAGTAATGTAATTTGTGTTTATTAGATTTAGTGTTTTGAAAGCTCTTATTAGATTACACGATGTAGTTTTTAATTTAACATGTGGAATTTCTTGAGATATTTTTGTAGTTATAAAGAACTGTTCTATTAAGTACATTTAGTGTATATTTTTGGTATCGGAATCAATTCAATTGAAATCTTTTGAAGTACGTTTTCTCTTTCTAGCTCTTCAGCTTCTGTTCCTCGCTGCATAATGCTATTACTTCGTAGTTTATACAGTGTCATGGTACTAATGTCCAGCTCTCATCCAACAGTTGGGAAAATCCTTCGCCTACAGCTTTTTGGTGAGGCCTGCGTAATCTCATGTGGTAACTGTGAGTTGTAATTGCACCTCAGGGTTCCGCGTGAGGTTGCCTTGTCCTCACCTCTCCTCCCCCTGCTTGCAGCACATCCGCATGATTGTCTTGTGATAGTGTAGAGGACTATTTGCTTGTTTCTTACTTCAGTATACAGCTGTCCTGCTCTTACAGTATTGTCTTCGCTGGTAACAATTAACAGCAGATGAAATAATGTCTTTTTTTTTCTTTCTTTTTTTTGTTTCTTTCAAATTTTTGGTTGTTTTGTCCTTGATAAATGTCACTGTGTTTGTCCTGAACATTTTATTACATTAATTTTGTTAATTAATTGATGATTTTGATTTGATACAATTTACTTTTTTAGAATATTTGAGCAAAACGAGGGGAAAAGGGTTGCATGCATTCATAAATAACCATTATATTTTCACATGTCTTGTGTGTTTACTCACTGAATATGGACTTCATTCTCATTTTATACTAGCTATCATTGATGAAGTTATTTATCTTGTATACATATAAGTCTTAGTTCACTGTTTGAATCGGAAAATGAGTGAAGATAATAGTCATTTTCTGACCACCACGCTTCAGCTTTTTTGCTTAGTTGTGCTTTCTTTCTAAAAATTTTCAATTTTGTGTACCCATTCCAAGGTTATTATTAATCTGTAATGTAGTGTGATTATCAATTTTATTGCTTTAAAAGGTGTCTTTTCCTTTACTCTACATTACATATTATTTTATAAGAACTATCATCCCTTATCTGCTCTTTGATGTCCTTTGTTTCACTTTTGAAACAGCGTGATCTGATGCCTTTGAATCAACCTGCATCACTAACATGAGCAGATAAGTGTGTTTTATTGTCTTCTTGTTTATTGTTTATTGTTGGTGTACTTTGTTTGTTTCTGATTCAATCAGTTGTTAGTTTTCTATTACCTAGATTAGTGAGTAGCAAGTTTTCTCTAATTTATATCTGACGTAAGTTACTTTTTGGCGTCATGCAATGTACTGCTTTGCTTTTAAATAGAGATTTTGTGAATTACTTTTCACCATAACACCGTAGTGAAATGCAGATGCAAGTGCAGATTCTTCACAATGGACAAGGCATGTTCTTCGGACGACATGAGTGGCGCGTGGTGTGAGTATTACATCAGGTACTGGTGTGCATGCAGTGTTTGGGCCAGTCCCTGTGTCATACTTTCGCTGCGCCCACGATACTCTTCTGCTTCGCCTTCAAGGATCACCGAATGACCTGGGTTTCAAATGACCTTCTTTTACTCCTCTGTAATAATTGTACCTGTAACAACTTGTTATTTTGCCTAATTTTGTTCTAACTAGAAACAATATTTTTTTAAAACAAATTAGCATCTGTGTTTTGATTGTTAATTGATACCTCAGATTTGCAGATTGTACTAGTGTTGAAAAAGTTACTTCAAATCAGCTGAATTAATTTCTTTATGTCAAAATGACTTTCCTTTCTGGTATCAAACTTTTAGTCATTTTCTCAAATCAAGTCTTATTCTTGGCTGATGATGTGAGCATGCTGGCTGGGTTGTATGAAAAATCATGATGGTGCATGGAGCCTGCTTGATAAATAAATTTAGTTCTATCAAACTTTTTAAGTACATGTGCTTGACAGGCTTCATTTTACTGCGGCTTCATGCTAATAGAGTCGAATTGCTTTTGTGTGTGTGTGTACAGTTTCCCAGATGCAGAAGGAACTTAAAGGGGCTGAGGAAAGAGTTACGGCAGCAAGTCAAAGTGTGGAGGGCAAAGTAGACAAGTAAGTCAAGCACATCAGCTGATCAGTGAAACAAATTATAAAAAAAAAATAACTTCTGCACTTTTTGTCTTGAGTGAGTTTTTCTGAAAGATATCTGCGTTTTCAGGTCCCTAGTGAAAAACTTGGTTGTTGGCTTACTGACGGCTCCAACGAATACTCGCGGCCCAGCTCTCAGAGTAGTAGCATCTGTCCTTGATTTCAATCATGATGAGAGGCAGCGAGTAGGTTTGGAGCGAGGCACAGGTCATAATGAACAGGTTGGTTTGTTTCCCTGATTGTGTTAATTTGCTTATTTGAATCAACTCTGTTGACAATGTTTTGATTATTTTCTGCAGTCTTTATCTGAAGCCTTTGTACGATTCCTTGAGAATGAATCAAGGCCTCAAATGCATCTTCAGCTGCTGACAGAAGCAAGTACCAAAACTCAAACGCATGCCAGAAAGGTAAAGTTTTATTTGATTCCATCATGTTTTTTTTGTTTATCAGCATCATACTGTTATATTTTATAAACTTTTAATCTTTATTTCAGGATTCACAAGGCAGCAGTTTGGCCAGCGAAAGTCCCATTCGAAGATCACCACTCCTCTCAGAAGTTGTCCTCCCCACTCTTGCTCCATTACCAGTTGGTCGCAGCAGTAGCAGCATATTGAAAGACGTTTTGAAGAATGATGTGTGATTATTTGTATTGACTGACGTACTGGAGAAGTTTTAAGAGTTGTGCCAAAGCAGAACTTGTGTCCAATATCTTACTGCATGCGACCAATTAGCTTGTGGTATATGAATTGGAGCTGAAAGCATTATTGGCTACTTATTGGCAGTGTTCGTGCCATTGTGATAGGAATTAAATAAATTATGTATGATTGAACTGGAGCCAAAGTTCTGTATTTTGGGTTGTGACTGACAGCATAAGATATATAGGTTGACCATGATGTGATAGATAGTAATTTTAAAAGTAAGATAGGTTGATACATTTCATGTGTACAATATAAGAGAGGATAGGTAACTTATTACATTGTACATTATTTTAGTTATTATTGTAATTATTGTTCAAATGCACTGAACTGTTTTTAACAATCAGTATTGTGTAAAACACAAAAACAAAATTTAAGGAAACAATTTAAAAAAAGAAAAAGACCAGTGATTCTGTCATCAAAGAAAAAAGTTTTTCTAATCCCTAAAATCTGACTGAGAGCGCCCATGGATGAGTGATGAATTTTCTTTTTAAGTCTCAAAAACATTAATCATATTTTGCATCGCTATATCATGAAAAGTCTGAACTTAGATTGACCCTGTCCAGACAGCTCTGTGGTCGCTACCCGGAACGCCCCGATGTTCCTAAGGCCGATGTTCCTAAAAAGTTATTTCATTTCATTATTTGAAGATCTGGCTTGCGATGTAT
>CABIKL010004137.1:0-10098 GCA_902196195.1 Aptinothrips rufus | reverse complement strand
GGGGGGGGGTCCGAGCCTTTCTTATGGTCCTATACCAAAAGCATGGTGAGGTTAGGTTATTCACCTTACGAAGGAAAGGGGAGGGGGTAAGAAAAGGGCCTAATTTTGTCCTACGTAATTTATGGACGACCCCTGTAGTCTCGTGATGTTATTTGAAAGAAATTCTTTCCAACTTGAAAACCGCCGGAACTGTTCCTTGCGTGCATCGCCATAAATATGAATACACCGCCTTCTGTGCGGAGTACAGTCGCACTTAATAAAGCAGGCGGGTGGGCGTTCTGCAAGTTGACGCTATTGTTTTCCGATCAGCGTTCTTGTGGCCCCGCGGTGCGCTGTGCCCTGCTGCCCTGCCCCGCCCTGCCCCGCCCTGCCCCGCCCTGCCCCGCCCTGCTGCCCTGGCCCGCCGCGCCCTGCCCCGATCTTGCGCCCCCCCGCGGCGCCCCGAAGCACGACAAGGCACGCCCCCCGCAGCGCGGGGCATTCAGCATTTATTGCAACCCCACTTCGTAGTTGTCTTCTGCTAGCAGCTGTTGGGGGCGGGGGGCAAATAAGGACTCTGCTCCAGAAGACTCTTCATCAGAACGAAGCAGTGCAGTGCTCTTGGACAAAAACTGACATTTAATCGATGCCACGGAACACGGAACAAGTTCTCCTCGATCGAAAAGCCGCGGTGTGCTGATTTGATCGCACCGGTCGGCTTTCGATCCCTGTCTTATCGTCCGCATCATAACGTTCACAAGTCTAATATTACAACCGTAAACAACAAGAGCTAACAGGCATGAAGTAGGACCGTCCTACTTCATGTAACAGGCATGTTCCCGTCCGTGATAGGGCGCTTGTGCAACGCAAGTTGGCAACCGCCCAGCCATACTTTTGTGTCTCTATGTTCAATTTTCACCATTTTTGGAGAAATTGTTGACGTACACACTAAATGATTAGTAACTTTTTTATTCGGGCTTAATGAAGTTTTTATTTATAACTAGAATTAGTGAGAATTTTATTCTACTTGATCACACAATTTTTACTAAGTTGTTTCTTCATTGTTACTAAATTATTAATTATTCTAGTTATGTTTAAAAAAATGTCACTGAGTCTGAATAAAAAGGTTACTAGACATTTAGAGCTTGCTACTCTCGAACAGAATCTCTGGTGAAGACAGCGTTGTCGACAGTCAACAGGTATGGGGCTTGTGCACCCAGTGTGTATTAATCACAAATACACCCGTGCGGCAGTCCGTGTTGGAGCCCCGATGCACTGTGTACGCAAGCAGCCCGCGCTGCTGCCTATGTCGTGGTTCCCTCCCATTTGCTTTAAACTTACGACAATATAGTAGTGTTCTCGCTTTCGAGGTAGTGAAACGGGTTGAGCCAAGGGGATTTCAAATTTCACCCTTTTCTTTACGAACAAATGTGTATTCATGTTATTAACCGATTTGGTCACACTGTGAACAACGAGAAACCGTCAGAACTAGGAACAACTCAGGTTGCTCGTATTAGGGTGAAACTTGTTCATTATACAGGGTGGGTGGCCAGCGCCGTGAAATCTTTTGGTTATGCTAGCCCGTCACGTACGCCCGCGCCCGCCCGCCCGCTCACCCGCTCACCCGCTCGCCTGCTGTCAGCGGGCAAGTCTAACTTCAAGATTTCACGGCGCTGGCCAGCCACCCTGTATGGTCGATTTTATTCATAATACGAACAGACTTGTTCATACGTTATGACAGTTGGGTGGTTGACAGTAAGAGATTAAGATTTCCATTTCGCACTTGATTTTCGGCGTGTTCTCGCTGGTTGGTTCTTGACTCACATTGCCGGCACATTCTCATACAAAAGTCAGCCTTACGTGTAGAGGATCCTGCTGGGCGGGGCTGGGGGTTGGGTTGGGGTGTGGCGTGGTGTGGCGCGGCGCGGCGCGCAACAGCAATATCATTCTCATTCTCTCCTGCTCCTGCTTTCCACCCTCCCCTCCACAATACCTGCGTGATGCCGGCATGATTGCAAGATGAAGGTGGGACGCACTGCGCCAAGCCACGCCACGCCACGCCACGCCACGCTGCTCAGCACGCGGTCTCTTTTCTTGAGATTTAATGATTCCCCGGTGCAGAGGAAGGGAGTGGGGGCAGGAGAGGGGCGGGGGCTCGCCCCCTTGTATCCGGAGCTAGCCTGGCGGGGCGGGGCGGGGCGGGGCGCTGGACTGCAACGGGATTTAGACTCGTGCATTAATAAAGCGCTGAATGGTTCAGCGCGATGCTGGCGTGTTCGCTGCCAGTCGTCAGCAGAGATTGTGTCGGTGTCGGTATCATCGAGGTGAAGCTGTTAGACTCGGTCAGGGACCGGCCCAGATCTTCCTCAGCTTAGCTCTATTTCTAGTTTTGATGAGATTTTACCTTATCTTCGTGCTTTGTTTTACTATACGACTGCAGTTTAAATCTAAAACCTACACCCTAAATGTCAAGTATGTTTCTATTTGTTCGAACTTAGTAACAATTCTAAACATAACTTGAATTAGTAACAATTTTAAACATAACTTGAATTAGTATCAATTTTGTGACGATGTAGACCCAATTTCGTAAAAATTGTGTGGTTACGTAGAAGAAAATTGTTACTAACTCTAGTTATGTTTAAAATTGTTACTAAGTCCAAACAAAAAAATTACTCGACATTTAGAGTGTATAGACGCCCGACATCGTGTCCGAAGCGCCGCGAGCGTTCATAGGTATGACGAATACGAATACAATATGCAAGATGTTCGTTCAAATCCGATGTGTTAGGGCGTAGCGTTTCAAAATGTCTTGCTGTTATTTTACCCAGCAGGAAGTCGTTTTTCTTTTTTTTTCTTTCGACAACGCGCTTTCTTTTTCCTACACTTTGTCAGGCGTTGGGGTTCTCGGCGTTGCAGTGTGCGTATTGGCGAGTGACACTGAGAAGTCGCCAGTGACCCGAGGGCTGCCCTGCCCTGCTAGGCGTACGAGCTCAATCGATTGCAGTCGGCGCGGTATTTTCGTAACGCCGCCCTCACACCTGCCTGCCTGTGGTTCGGATCGGAGCGAATGTACGCAGTATCAGCGCGGGGCGATCACACCGTACGCCCTCGCCGTCATGCGTGGCGGGCTGGCTGGCTGCCTGCCTGCCTGCCTGCCTGCCTGCCTGCCTGCCTGCCTGCCTGGCTGCCTGGCTGCCTGGCGTACTATTCACGTGATATCGCACCGTTCGACCATTAGGACTCCTAATGGTGCGTAAGACATTAACAGCCGAGATGCAATCAGCCAATTCACGAACGAGCCGCAAGTTTCGACGATACCACTCCAGCGCACGACCTCCTCCATTAGTAGCCAATTTTCGGCCTCATAAGCAGTTTCCGCCAATTTAGGCGGCTAACCGGTACTGGCTGGCAGCCGTTTAATTTACGAGCCTTATAAGAAAAGTTTGATGAGACCAGTTGCTTGCTTTCTAATCGACTCCTGGGAGACTTGAGTTTGGATCGTCTCTCTGGAACCGCACTACCGTTACGAACTTTAGGTTAGTTCGTTACCTCGCACTACCAGTAGTCTTCTATAGGCGCAACGAGCGCTTCTTTTTCGTTGGCGCCTTTTATTTGTTCTCTTCGTTACCCATGACTTTGCGGTTACATCCATTGTTTGTAAAAGTCAAGAAAAAATCTATATTTACGCCATGGATTTGTAAGGATTGCGTCAGGGATCGTGAAAATTTTGCTCTTGTAACAACCCTTTTCTGTTCAGCAATCAATACGTCGATTTGTATTTCTCGTCATTGCACTGTAATAATTACCCTTTTTGTTCTCTTTTTCAGGTGAGGTCCCGTTACATATCAACACTTCGCTACTTTATTTGAAATGGTAAGACTGAACATCTCAACCTTTAGGGCTGTTAAACTATGGATTATATTACTTTTTCTTTTTCGCTTGACATAAGCGTCTTCTGACGATCCCAAGCAATCCTGTCACTGCTGTGTCGCTTTAGACTCCCGTCTTCAGTCGGCAGTGGGTTGCTGGCAGGCTGGGCATCCCAGTAGCCGTTCAAAGCATGTTCTGCTCGTACCGTGTAGAGAGCCTGGAAGGAGAGAGGCGACAACTGTCATGGCGGCTACCGGCCTGGGATCAGCTGGATCCCAGGCCGCACCAACCCGCACCCTCACCGCGCGCCCAGGTAGCGAGGCACTGCGCATGCGCCGTCCCCAGCTGGATCCCAGCGGCTGCCAGGACCTCTGTCGCCATGACAGTTGTCGCCTCTCTCCTTCCAGGCTCTCTAGTACTGTGTGGGTGCTGTTGGTCGTGTCTGGGGCCAGCCTTAGCCTTGCCTTGCCGTCTGACTGCGGCCTGTGGTCTGGGCAGGGCAGGGGCCTTGCAGTGGAACTGCTGAAGCTGCTGTGGCCATTGGTCATTGGTGCCCTCGGGAACAGTAGGAGCCGCGGCCATTGTCAGACACGAGATTTATAGCGCGAGCTCCACTGAGTGCCCTTTCATTCTATTTATAGCGCGTTCACTGCTCATGTTTTGGAAGCCCATGTATTCATCGCACGAGACCAATGCCAAGCGTGGTGCTGAAAATCGGATCAGTTTCATCAATAATCATAATCACAAACTATGATAAAAATAAGGAGTAATCGCTGTTTGTAAAAACGAACTTTCCCTCCAAATCGTATTGCCGTAATGCGGGCCGTAAGATTATTTCTGTATTCTGTCTCCCACCTCGTGTTCTGAACCCGGTGACCCCACGAGTCTGAATTGTCGCCCCCTCCCCTCTCGTGCCTTTGCAGCCTCCTGGACGGTCTGGTGTGAGTAAGCAGGGCTGAGGCCGGCTGAGGCCGGCTGAGGACGCCCGAAGTGGCCAAAAGGGACTTGTTTACCTGGGCGGGGGCTTGCATAACACACCGTGCAAATAAACTCGGGGCCGTGGTATGTTGTGAATCATGACGGCGACCTCGTGACCGCGAACGCAGCGGTACAGCCTCCAGGCTGTCAGGCGCGGTGTTCTGGGTGCCACCTCGGGTGCCACCGAGGGGACCTGACAGACTAAAGGCATGGAAGGCACGGAAGACATGGAAGGCCTTCTTTCGTTCGATAGCGGCATCAGTCGTGGGTAGTGATTATCGTCTTCGATTTGGATTCTGTGCGTCTCTCGAGGAGTGAGACACTCCAGTGCTCTTTCTGTCTACTTTTAGCTCGACCTTTTGTCCGCACTCTGCTGCACGTGAGAGAGCGAGTTAATAAGTTTGCTTGCGCAATAGCTTTCGTTTCGGTTATTACTCGGGCATCGAGTGTCCCACTGAACCAAGTAGTTCGAAATTGTCTGCACCGCGGATAGCTAGGGAGAAGCAGCAGCAGTGCTGCCAACGTCCGAGTGTAATTAGGTGCCTGGCATATGACACATACAGGTAGGAGGAGGAGTGGAAGGGGTGGGGTGGGGTGGGGCATGGCGGCGGGCAGAGAGTAATTGAAGGAGGTAGGCTGCCTGGGGGTAGGCACGGCTGATCTGCACGGCTGTTCAATTGAGTTGGTGTGCGCAAGGGTTTGCTGAGCGGTCCAGGCAGGCCCCCTTTGACCCCCTTCTCACCCCCCCCCCCCCACTTCGTGTCTTCCTCCCCCTTGCCCCGGATTTCCCCTCCCCCTTCCAACCTGCCTCGGGGTACACTACACTGGGCCAATCTAGACGCACTCCGACCGCCGTCCTCCTCGCCCCGCGCCCGCCATGCGCGCTCTCGATGTTAAATTGGATTGCGTAGGTGCACAGCTCACGGTAGTGCCCACGGCATCAATGCTCGCGAATCCTAACGTTGGTGCAGTCAATAATAGACTGCGATGGTAATATTACCTGTCTTCGCTCTCACAGAGTGGGTGGGGTGGCTCGAGTCATCCTGAAGCAGGTGGAGCCTTAAAGTGGATGAAGGAAGGGAAGGGAAGGGAAGGGAAGGGAAGGGAAGGGAAGGGCGCTGGAGTTGGCCGCGCCGCCAGGGCCTCTCTTGTCAACAACTTGTCCCGCGCCGGGCTCGGCAACAGCTTCCACGGCCAGGAACTTGTCTTCCGGATTACTTAAGCCACGTTGTAGGACCTTGTGCTTCTGAATTCTAGTCCGATGCTTGCGAGTCAAACAACGTCAAAAAACATTTTGAAGTGCTGAGATTTTCAATTTCTACAACCTGCAAGTTGTTAACACAATGAGGTGAATTTCAGTGCATGCATCCTTCTACTTCATCGAAATTCATCAAGTTCGTGATTCGAAGTCCAAGTGATTTTTGGATGTTTCTTTAATATTTGAAACTGCATCCCAGTTTTATTCAATTTAATATAATTTTATTGAACTTTCTATTATTATTTTTTTTTGAAACTTTTGTGCAATTTCGATTTTGCGTACTTAGTTTTCAGAAACCCATTTTCTGTAATGAAATTATTCTCACTTCTTTACGTGAATGCTGAAATCCAAACGCCGCAATGTATCGAGAAATTCCGGTGCCCCTAACTGCAAATTATACCCATGTAGTAAGCTGGCTGCTCTGTTGTGAAGTTAGCCCTACCCCTCGGCCTCTCTGCTCCGCTCTGCTCTGCGTGGCGCGGTTCTCCTCTCCAGCTGTCGCGAGTTGAGTGGTGGTCTGAGGCTCGCTGGGACGCGGCGCGGGGCTGGGCGTGGCGGGGCGTGGCGGGGTGGGGCGGGGCGTGGCGGGGCGCTGGAAAGCGGCGACCTTTGCCAGAGAAAGTTCGACCCTTGTGGAGCAATGCCATGCTCCGCTTCCAGACCCGCCTCTCCATTTATTAGCTCCGCAGTGTACACAGGTTCTCACGGACTCCCCGACCCACCCTCCGGCACAATCTGGCTCCTTCCCAGCAGTGCCTTCAAATTTTGTGGGACAGTTACCGACAGTTACGCCCTCTGCCGCCTTGCAGTGGTCGCCTGTGTAAAGAGCGATACCGGAGGCGTGGTCGCAATTTTCGGAACCCTTTTATTCTCGTGTAAAGGATGCGGATCGATGCGGCCGCCTCGCGAGCTTGGGGTGATCGCCGCCAAGGGGACGCTGTAAAGTCCCGACTTTAATGCTGGGAACACCTCGCCGTGATCAGCGCACCCCGCCCCGCCCCGCCCCGCCCCGCCCCGCCCCGCCACGCCACGCGGCACTGTCCCTCTCGCTTGGGGAGGACCGCGTAGCCGCGCAGCACTGGGGCCCGCGGGCTGGGCTGGTCTGGGTCTCGCATATCCCACTTAATACCTGGAACAGGGCGGCCATTCGTGGAATTAATGTGATGTTCATCCGCCCGGTGCTGCCGGCCCGGCTGGACTGCGTGGCTTGTTTCAGTGGGGCTGGCCAGGCTGCACTGTGAGAATCATAGAGAGGTGTGGTTCTACGAATGTGCTCGACAGTATTTTTGGCGGCAGGTTCTTAGTTAATTTAAAACAGTCGACTTATGCGAAGTTAATATTTGCAATGTGCAGCTCTTGACTAAGAGATTAATTCCACAACATTCACGAGTTTTGCGAATTCATAATTACTGTGCATGTAGGTAAAAATTAGCGAAATATGTACTGTAAATTTGAAAATATCGTCCGCAATAACCTCCTTCTTTTCTTTTCAAACTGTTCTTTTGTTAATTTTCTAAACGTTTGCTTGTTTTCCCCGTCGTGGTCGCTTTATGCTTGGCGGGTCAGGCTGGCCGGGCGGCGCGGGATTCACGCTAGCCTCGCGGCGGGCATCGCGTGCTCGTGTCGTGACTAGCCTCGCTGCTGCCCCACCTGGACTCTTAATGCCATCAAGTTGATGGAAGCATGTGCCGGTGCACCGTGGCGGGCAGCAGTTTGGGATTTTCTTGGGCAGAGGGATGATTCGAGCTGAATGTTTGGAGAGGAAAGATCGCTTTTTGCGGCCTTTTGTTTTGTAAGTGTGTGTTTTAGTTCGTTTAGTATGTGTTCCAAAAAATAAAAGTAAACCAAGTGAGCGCATTGTACTTGAAATTGATTTTCTAGCTCTGTGCAAAGTACTTGGCCGCTTGTATCGAGGACACTTAGTGACTGCGCCTGCATTCATTCGTCACCCCATTGGAGCAGGACTCTCCTCTGAGTTGCATTGGGTTCCAAGGCAGCGCGTGGCGTGGCGTGGCGTGGCGTAGCGTGGCGTGGCGTAGCGTGGCGTGGCGTGGCGTGGCGCGTGGTGAGGCATCAATTACTGGAGTAGAGAGACATCGAGAGGAACACGTGTCGCCTTAAGCTCCTCAGGACCCTCCTGCAGTTGGCATACGCACTCCCCTCTCTGGAGGCTGAGCTCACTTAGGGACTGTCCATAAATTACGTACGGCTCTTAGAGGGGGAGGGGGTCCGAGCCTAATACGACGAATAGACATTGTCATCGCTCTAAGAAGAATGAGCATTTACATGAAAACGCAATTAAGTTACCTGCACCTGGGAGAGTGATAGTTGGCTAATCCGTAATAGTTTAGAGAAATCGTCGCTCTTGTGAGTGTTAATATTTAGACTTCCAGAGGTTGAAAGTCGGTCCTGAAAATGATGGTTGGGTTCGGACCCCCACTGCTAGACGTATTGCAATTCGTAAAGAGCAGTGAGTAGGGTCTGCGATTCACCGCCGCTCCGCTGCCCTGCCATTGAATTGCGAGGCTTCTCAGCTGGCGAGTTGCGAACACTTTGTGAGCGCGCTCCAGTGCGTCCAGTGGGCCGGGCCGGGCCGGGCCGGCTGCGCTGCCATGCCCTGCTGACCTCCCGCACCCGCACGTCGTCATGGCGACCAGCTGGGCCCAGCTCTGTACGAAAAGTATCGTAAATTTGGGAAGAAGGTCGAGTTCCATGATTTCAAACGGTGGATCGAATGACTCGAGTCCATTTTACAACTCGTAGCTCGTGACTACAAAATTACATTCACTGCGCTGACAAATTTTACGACGGATGCATCATAATGGCAGTAAATATTGGTATGGAACTCTCAAGAAGTTCCATCACGCTATCAGCAACCTTTTTTGATACTTTTTTTTTCGTAAATTTACAACTTTGCACCTTTATACAGAGTGGCCACTGAGCCACTCAGTTTTTTTTTCCGTAAATTTACAACTTTGCACTTCGGTGCGAAGGTCACGTGAGCGACGGTGACCATACGAGACGAAACGTGGTCTCCGGGATTGAGACGACGAGCCCACTCTAAACTAACCAACAGGCAACAGATAGATGGCGGGGTGGGGCAGGACATTCTCTCGAGTGTGTTGTAGTTTCGCCTCAACCCTGGCCCGGCGGGGATCTCAATGCATCACGAGTTTGAGGGGATTTCGGCTGGGGACTGGGAGAATTACGTGTTGCGAAGGGTGGGGAGGAGAGGGGAGCGGGGCTCAGTCGCCATTGTTGCGTGTCCACACCCGTCATGAAGGGAGGTAAAGTGGTGAATTATTGCAATCCTTTTCCCTCACGGAGACTTTGCTATTGCTCCGAAATTCATTTTTATTTTCCCACTCTGTGAAACGTGCACTGCAACGGGAGCTCGGCTCCCCGCCGTGCTACCCGCATCCAAATCTCCCAGAAATCGGCCACAATAGTGCGGCGCAATAAGGGCTTGAATGTGAAAAGGTGATGGTGCGGCCACCTAACCTATATGGGCAGCTTTATTTAGTCCGGCCAGGGGCCTTTCGACCCTGAGCCTGCCCTTCCCTTGACTCTCCTCCCCTGCCAACCTCTTCCCCCCCCCCCCCCCCCCACACACCCAACGCCTCCCAACCCCTCCCCCGCCCCGACAGCAGCGCCAGCGGACCAGCGGCCGCAAGGCCCGCCCGAGCCGACCATCCGCCCCTCCTGCCTGCCGATTGTTGTGGTTCCAAAGATGGAGGACGTTGTAAGGGATTCGGAAACGTTGCCAAGGGCGCTGCCATGGCGCTGCCTTGCGCTGCACCACAGCAGCGGGACTGGGCTCGCCAGCGGGGCCCCATGTGGGGGCTGATGTGAGTCGTGGGGATGAAACCCATCCGTCAATCGTGGCGGGAGATTCAAACGTGCGCAGCGCTCCTTTCCTTACGCAGGGAGGTGAGCAGTGAGCACAGACTGGCTTGGTACAATTCTGACCCATCACCCACCCCTATTCCTCTCCCACTGCTCGCCTTTCGCGC
>CABIKL010004136.1:0-10098 GCA_902196195.1 Aptinothrips rufus | reverse complement strand
CCTCATGGTCCTATTCCAAAAGCATGGTGAGGTTAGGTTGTTCGCCTTACGAAGAGTGGGCGGGGAGGGGGGGTGGGGTTGGAGGTTGGGGGTCCGAAAGGGCCCAATTTTGTCTTACGTAATTTATGGACGACCCCTAAAACATAGTCCACTGTTACAGTCGGTTATCGCTAGGAGCAAAAGCTGCTTGAGAACTGAGACTATGCTATTGGGGGTAGGTCTGATATGTTGTCCTATCGATTGGCAGCGGTCGAAGACGGCCGTCATCTCAATACACAACACAGCGAGCCCAAGAGACAAACTTGACGCACAAGACGAAAAAATATACTAAGGGAAAAATAAGATTCCCGAAAAGATAAATTCACTGGAACTGAAAATGATGGAAATCAAACCCAAACCTAAAGAAGAAAAACAAAAATTTATGATAAAACTTAACTCAAAAGTTTCGAACCATTTGTTAACACTAAAATTTAAGAATGTGTACATGAAAATTCGGGCCTACTGCGCCTTCGCTGTAAAAAAAAATAATTTCGAATCAACTAAATTTAGTGGGAGGCACGAAAATATTTGGTCTAATTCACCCAAATTTGGCGTGCGACAGTTTTTATCCCCTTCCACTACATTTAGTAGAATCGAAATTGTATTTTTCACAGTATTCGCCTCGCTCCGTCCCACCCTCTTCGTCCAGCTGCGACCCGAAACCACGAGACGGACCAAATTCTGACGGGAATACAAGCAGCACCGCAGCGTGGGGACTTCGCGAGCAATAATATCCTGCACGGACGAAGAGTGGATTAAGCTCTGGAGCTGACACAAGCTCGCCGCCCTGAACTAGTCTGCGGTAAACTTGTCAGGCGTGGCGCGTGATTCGCATTCCAACCGCAAACACTGAGACGCGCATAGCGGACGAAGTGGACAGGAGAGGCGTGCTGTCCTCCGGACAGGTGCGGGACAGTAAAGGACAGCGCCATGTATTGCTCATTCCAGCATCAGGGCGCTACGCTCAGCAACGCCCTCCGAAGAAAAGTTACAGAGGCATCCGCTTTAATCCTCATTCAGTGGTCCGGCCAGAGCAGCATCACAATGATTAATTTACAACACCCAGGCGGGAAGCTTGATACATCAATTTGAGAGCGGCTCAGTGAGCTGGTACTCCGAGGCAACAATCAGAGTAGTCTGGCGTTACCTCATCCACTCCCCGGCACCGGCCCCTCCCCGCGACAAACTGACAAACAGCAGGTGAAGGGGTGGGCGGAGGAGGCGCGGGCGGGGGAAGGTGGAGCCGCTCAGTAATGGCAAGCCTGACGTATAACAAGGTCCATTCAAATAATTCCGACTACCATCCACTCGCCCCCCTCCCCTTCCCCTCCCTTTCCCTGCTCTCCAGACGCACACCAGCAGCCTGGGAGAATCAGTTACGAATATAACGCCAACCTAACAATGTTCAAGGACTGGAGGGCTGAGCACTCTGCACGGGAGCAGCGGATTAGAGAGATGAGTCTAGTACCTCTAAAGTTTTTCCATCTAATCGAACCACACTATGTCATAAACATCTAAAGGAAAGACGTCTAAAAAATTATATTATGATGATGGGAATACATGATGATGATATGAAAAATGATATGAGAAATAAGATTAGATGATATATGATATCATATCATATCATATCACATTATTATAATCATATCATACATATGATATCATATCATATGATATATGAGAGACGAGTCCGATGGATGTACAGCCGATCGACCTACTTGGGTATATCTCAAGTTTTATGTAATAAAAGAGTTTTAAGAAACATTCTTATACAGTAGTTGGCTATACCGTGTGACGCGCAGGCACCACCCCTCGTGCAGCTGTGACATTGAAGATCGTCTGGATGGCCTGAGACTTCTTTGATTCTTCTTTATTTCAGAATTTGATTAACCCGTGTGCGCAAGGGGTCTGTCTGGGTGAACTCTACAAGGCTACGAAGTAATACGGAAATCAGAGAGAAAAAAAATTACTCCTCAAAAAACGAGAAGGCTATACACATCCATTTTTGAAGAAAATTTGGCTGGGTGGCTCGCTGACGGCAGGCAGCCCAACTTTGTCTCGCGTCACTTATGGACGACCACTCAACCCTTTAGGGTGGGGCTCGACCTTGACTACCAACCACGACCCTAACCTAACCCAACAACCCAACCCCAAATTTTGTCACCCACCCCCTCGTGGGTCCATCTCCACACCTCCACCCCGACCGGGCTAGCACAGAGCCCCCAGCCGATACGCCCTTTCACTTAACCGGGGAGGGACACTGTCCCGCCCGTATAAAAAAAATAACATGTCGCGAATTTTACTGCTGACGCGTAAAATCAAGTCCGAACGCACTTGCCGTAACAAAAAGACACCTGGTTACATTTTTTCGGCTGCGGAGAACAAGAGCGACTTGTTGCTCCTTCTCGCAGTACTGTGACCCAGTGGGGCGGGGCGGGGCGGGGCGGGGCGGGGCGGGGCGGGGCGGGGCGGGGCGGGGTTTACTGCCAGCAATGCCAGCACTGCCAACAGACAGCAGCCAATCCATAAAACAGGGGTGGAACAAAAGAGGCTGGGGGAGGATCAGAGACTAAGCCATCCGATGGGCAGGAAGAGGTACACCACGATTTCAGTATGCGCTCAGAGGACTTCGTTCGAATGGAGTATGATTCCTGCGGATACATCTGGACCAGCTTGCATTATCGCATTCATTATGGAACAGCTAGAGAAAACTACGCTGCGTACGGCCTTGGAGCGGTCATAAGCCTTCTTATTCAAACACAGCTGAGGTCGCCGAGAATACGAGGTGTGTGCGCACAGAGCAGACTGAGGCAAACCAAAACCTTCAAATCGAAGGAACGCTCGAAGGAACACGCGAAGGTTCATAGAACCCGTCGATTCGAAGGAATTATTCCTTCGAACTGCCGTCTGCGTCGTTAGGTCGCCTTAGGTTTGAAACAGAAGCCTCACACGGTGTTGAGTTTACATCGCCGAGCATAATCAAATCAGTGAAAGCTCTAGCTTCTCTCACAACGCTAATCCATTTCTATCGGCAGTCATTTATTTGTTTCTAGCTTATGATTGTAGCTAAGGGAAGCGTCGGACGACTGAGTTCTCCAGACTCCCTCCTCAGCAGACATTGCCGTCATGCCAAGGCGGTGGAAGCATGTGAGGCATGTGAGGCACCGCCTTGTAGGACACCGCCGCCTCTTATTCGTTTTGACGACATGAGATTGGAATTCCAGGCGGCAGCAATCCCAGGCTGCGCCAAGTCTCGTCTACCCGGCTCGAGCGACGTGACGTCACAGCTAACAATACGGCCGAGATTTACTGATGAATAATTGAGTTGAACGTGAACCTGTCATGATGGTCGGCCCGCTCTCGGGGACTTGCGTGGGAGATAAAAAGAGAGAGTGAGGAGAGAGAGAGAGAGAGAGAGAGAGAGAGAGAGAGAGAGAGAGAGAGAGAGAGAGAGAGGAAAGAGCTACTGCCATCAGAGACTGCAGCAGCCCACTGATTTTCTCTCGTGCTCCGTGCAAGCCACGCTCTCCTCGGGCTCTCCTCTCCTCTCCTCTCCTCTCCTCCTCTCCTCTCCAAGCCGGTTCGTAGAAATCAGCTCCCGTCGCCAATTCAGCTCTCCTCCTTCTAGTCTCACCAGAGGAAACTCTTGAAAGAACCGTCAAGCGCGAAATACCGGCCAATATTGGACAAGCAGTAGCATGCTGGCAGCTACTCGCCGGCAGCCCAAGGTTCGGCTTGGCTCGGCTTGGCTCGGCTTGGCTCGGCTTGGCTCTGCTTGACTCGGCTCGACTCGCTCGTTCCATTCCAGTTCCCTTTGCACTCGATGTCCACCTTGCGGAAAGCTCTGAATCGATTCGATCTCCTTCCCTCAAAAGGCGGATAGACGTGGTTTCTGCTGGTCTCCAGTGAGACGCAGTGCACCTGGCTGGAAGGGGGCGGGGAGGGGGGCACTGACACTGAGACACCCCCTGGAGAGCTTTCTGGCCGGCACCGGCACCGCAGGATAACATCTCTGTGGTGCTGACAGGTGTCTCGCCATGGCATGGCCCTTCACAGCCACAGAGAGAGAGAGAGAGAGAGAGAGAGAGAGAGAGAGAGAACTTTAAACTAGGACGTACAAATTATTTCATCGATTCTTGGTTTCCTGCATAATGACGTTGTCTCGGAAATTGTTTTTATTTCCGTTTTTTCGTTGCGGTAGGCCTTGCGTTGGCCTTGCTCATAATACGACGATCGCAACTCGACCCTTGACACCTAAAAGCACGGTTCTCAAAGAGGACGCCTAAACACACGGTTCTCACAGAGGTCGCTCTAAACACACGGGTCTCAGTGGTGCCGCCGTAGACCATCGTATGTGCGCTGCCGCGTTGAGGTTATGTCTCCTTCTTTGAATTCTTTTATTTCATCCACGATGGAAATCTACGATTGCAGGTTACCAGTGGGAGATACCGGACCGGATGAGGATACAAATTTTCATCTTTGGATCACTTAAAGATGTCAGAGATTTTGAAGACAAGCATTTAAAGCAGCAGACATAACCTCAACGCGGCAACGTACATACGATGGTCTTCGGCGGCACCGCTGAGACCCGTGTGTTTAGAGCGACCTCTGTGAGAACCGTGTGTTTAGGTGTCCTCTTTGAGAACCGTGCTTTTAGGTGTCAAGGGTCGACTTCTCACGTGAAGCCACTCGTCGATTCCCTGACTTTTCCCAAACTTTTCCAGACCATCTCAATTTTCCTGAAATTTCCCTGACTTTCCTGATTTTCCTGACATGTGGTATCCCTTGCGCCTTCTCCCGACCCCCGCCCCTATAGCCACCCCGCGCCAAGTGCAGCACTCTGGGACACTCCCTTTCGCTGTTTCATAGTAGCCGTGAGGTGATGGGATGAGAGGGGGAGCAGGCTCCGGAGCAGGCCGCGGGACTCAGCCAATCACAGACTATCCTGGGTCATCAACGAAACCATCGCACAGCGCGCGTGATGTGTCCAATCATTCAAATCCAACGGAAACAGACTAAATACAGAGCGCGGTAGCGGCAGGAAAATACGAGATTCACTAAGCAGCAACGCATGCTGAGACAAAACAGCATTACAGTATCGATTTCATTTAATTTGGGGACGCGAATCCTGTCCGCCGTTTATCTCTCGGGGGCTCATAACGACGCTCACACCTACCACACTCCAGAGGAGGGAGGAGGGGGGGGGGGGGGGGTCTGATGGCACGCTGCCTGATAGTAACCTGCGGACATCCTCTATACCCCTCGGTCACGCATAAAAAAAGCATGCGAGTGGGCACGGCAGGGCAGGGCAGGGCAGGGCAGGGCAGGGCAGGGCAGGGCAGGGCGGGGTGGGGTGGGGTGGGGCGGGGCAGCCAGGTCCTGCCTGCGACCCTCCTGGTCACACTCTCCTATCGCCTCCCCTAACCCACGTGGCCTTCGAATTCGCGCCGGAAATCTGCTTAGTCCCCCGGGGTCAGATGGAGTTTAGTCTGAACAAGACGCTAGGGACAAACTCGGCCCCGGACGAAGACAAGGAGAGAGAGATCTGGCTGCTTGCGAGGAGGGGAGCCGAGCCGAGCCGAGCCGAGCCGAGCCGAGCCGAGCCGAGCCGAGCCGAGCCGAGCCGAGCCGAGCCGCCCGATGGCTGGCTTGTATCGGCGAGCATGTCCTCATTTCCAACTTGAATCATTGATGGCCAGTTTATCTGGGGGTGGAGCTGGACTGCACAGTGGAGTCGTTCGACTTATCGCCCCCATGCGCCCGCCCCACCCCGCCTCACCCCGCTCCGCCCCGCGCCGCCACACCAGGGCACCAGGACCCCCGACCAACCCTCTATGAGACGAACAAATCAGTCGCTTGTAGGAGGCGGCCGGTCCGGTCGGTCATTGATCAGGACCATCGGCTCCGATCACAAGGAGGGGTCCTGATATCGGCCTGGCATCAGTGACGTCACTCGTTCCGTTATGCAACTCGAACTGGAAGTAGCATCAGCGACGATGACACTCTCAACAGGTAGGAGTCTCCCGTAGGTACTGGTCGGTTGGTTGGTTAAAGAGCTTATGGGCTCGGAGTTGTGCCAACTGCCAGCGTTTCTATGACACCAAATGTTCTGAAATGCTGATAAACACTGTCATTTCCGAAGCAGTCTTGACTGACTTTTTTAAATCGTATATTTTTTACCATCTATATAAAGTGGTAAAAAAGTATGACTGCTTGCTTAACTGGTAAATTGGCGAATTACTATCCAAAGAAGATGGTCGTTACGTTCTATCCCGTGTGGTAACTATACAATTACTATCTAAATTCAGGTGGGAAATCGCGGTAACTGCTTACAATCAATTACCACCTAAAAACATGGTAAAATTATCACTTTAGATTTAGCAGTGAACTCGGGTCGAAATGAAATTTGATTTTAAACGTCCTCTTTGTTGGGTAGAGGGGATGGGGTGGGGGAGGTCCGCGAGGCGCTAAGGCTCGACGCCCCGCCGTCCTGGGTCATTGAGCAGAGACATGTAGCGGGGAGGGGAGGGGAGGGGAGGGGGTGAGATGTGCGGCGCGGCTCCACTATGTGTTACTTTGGAATCAATCGGGCAGAAATGATTGCAAGATGCTATTTATGTCCCCACCCCTCGCTCCCCTGATGTCGATGATAATTGATGCGTCCGCCTCAACCCTTTACATCATACCCTCCTGCCCTTCCAAGGACGATGAGGGATTGTGTGTGGCATGTGAAGGGGGACGTCGCGCCACGCCCCGCCACGCCCCGCCACGCCCCGCCACGCCCCGCCACGCCCCCCTCATCTCGTCTCGTGACAGGGCAGAGGGATGGATGGGACGACCTCCTCCGGAAGGAGTTCAATAGACACGATAAATTTATATCTTTCACACTGATGTTCCAACAAAATCGGCAGACAGCATTAATGACAAACGAAATGCGATCAAATTAAGTTTATTTTTAGAAAGACTGTTTTAAAAAAATTGAGAGGAAAAGACAGTCGAGGTTGTAATTTAATGGTGGCTGTGTGAAGCGTGAAATTTAGCAATATGAATCATAAACAGCAATATCAAAACGTATTGAGTAAAACAGGAAATAACTTGCGAAAATACCAGAAACATAAATAAAAGGCGAGAAATCAAATGTACACAACTGTACAATCGTTAAAAGTAACTCTACATGCAAGAGAAACATCGAGAGTTATGACCGATGAAAATAATTATACTACTTGTTGGGACTTGCTTACCTGGTGGGGAGACCTCACATGGAGTATAATAATAATAATAACAGTAATAAAAGAGAAGGCAAACAGTGGCGCACATGTGTGTTACTGCCGGGCCATTAGGCATCGAGCAGGAAGCGATGGCGGGTGTTCGGAAGGCGGTAACGGGCGGAGATCGACAGGTCGGGGGGTGTAAGTACCCCAATCCCAGGAAGTAACCCTTTCCCCCAGTGAAGAGTGGCACCCCACCCCCTGCTGCAGCCCGCTGGGGTGCGTGCCGGGGCGTGGCGGGGAGGGAAGGGGTGGCTCGCTGAGATTTGGGGGTGGCGCGGCGTGGCGGGCGTGGCGGGGCGTGGCGTGGCGGGGCGTGGTGGGCACGTGACAGTCCCACCCGGGCCGCAGCCCAGGGCTATTCGAAAGAAACTTTTGCATGAAACGCACGGAGGCACGTTAGAAAAATGCTCCCCAAGACGAGCAGAAGAGCAGAGCGGCGTGGAGGTAGACGAAGCGGCGTGGCGCGGCGTGGCGTGGCGCGGCGTGGCGCGGCGTGGCGCGGCGTGGCGCGGCGTGGCGCGGGGAGCACGAGACACGCACGCTCATATTCCATACGCTCTGAATCGAACGCTCCCTGCCCGGCCTCGAACTGAGCTGATTTATGGCTCGATTGCAGCAAAGTGAAAGAAGTTTTGCGAGAGCGGCTAGGAGCAGGGCAGCAGGGGCTGGCAAGGACCAGAGGGATGTTTCAATGCCTTCTGTTCTCTGTCTCGGAGCGAAGAGAATAATTTAACCATCCGATCACCTGAGCAAGCGTAATTTCAATCTCCAATCGGCCAGGGAATTTGTCTGTCGACTGCGCGGCTCTTCCCCCACCCCCACCTCACGCCCCGCCGCAGGGCCAGTCCGGGACAGAGACCCACTGTGCTCCCTCCCACCCCATTTCAATGTTGTCCGACACAAGATCGGTTTATTCTTTATGGAGTTCAGAAGTCACTTTAAAGGAATCCCCGGGAAAGATAAAAAGATATATGGGCGGGCGCCTGCCCTCCCCTTCGGGGGCAGTTTGTGGACAAGTTGGCCTTCTTACTCTGGTGGCGGGGGTAGGGGTAGGACGACGGTGAAGGAGTGGGGGAATGAGGATAGGGAGGATGGAGGTAAGAGGTGAGAGGTGGCCGAGCCTTAAGCTAGGCGACGGGAGAGGGAAGTAAAAGGGGCGGGGCGAGGGGGAGGCGGGTGGAGGTTCACCTGATGCCAACATGATGACCTCGTCCCAACCCCGGCCTGCCCTGGGCCTGCCGTGGGCCACCCGCAAGCGCTGACACGAGTCCGCTAAATTGATCGTGCGACCAAGTGAAATAAAACGGATGTGGATCGCTCATAAGAGGATTTGTATCGTATATAGTAATTCCTCGGGAGAGCCAGTCGAGGCGAGGCGAGGCACGTATGAAGCTCCGGCTCGCTTAGCAGATTCACGGGGGAAGGGATGCAGCGACCACGTGAGCCTATCAGTGCTCAGCGGCTGAAAGCCGGCCGGAAACAGTCGATTTAAAAGCTCAAAATTTGTCGGAAATAAAACTGAGTTTCTTCAACACCGTAAAAAATAATACCGGTTTTAGGGAGCCCTTCCCCAGAAACAAAGGGTGAAGTAACACCAGTTTTGGAATTTTGGGGGGTCATTTTGAGCGCTATACCAAAATGATCAGGACACTCTAAAACGCATTTCTAGATAATCCTCCAAACGAGCCACAAAAGTTTTGAAACTGGTGTTACTTCACCCGTGTTTTGGGGAAAGGGCTCCCCAAAAACAGGTATTATTTTTTAAAGTGAAACCTAAAGTCAATTTTTAGTCAAGCCAGGTCATCCCAGGGCAGAGCAGCTAGAGCAGGGCAGGGCAGCACAGGGCACGACAGGGCAGGGCAGGGCAGGGCAGGGCAGGGCAGGGCAGGGCAGGGCAGCACAGGGCACGACAGGGCAGGGCGGGGTATGGCACGGCTGCGACATGCGACAGGCCGGGTGGTCAGATCTGGTCAGATATGGAGCGCGGACATTTTTAGGGCGAGCAAATAATAAATGTGGCATCCCGCGGCCCGGCCGGCGCCACTTGTAACTAACTGCCCGGCTGGGCTGCGGCCACGGGACGGACACTCCATACACAGCAAGAGAGCAAGGACTTTCCCCCTCGCTTTCTTCGCACCAAATCTAGGAAATTCTATCTGCTACCCTTTCATTTGACAACACGAGGTCAAAGTCTGCGATGGCCGCGGTATATGACGGGATTAGTGAAGCACGATAGAACTGTGTTTTTTCTCTGTGCAGATCGTGTGCGGCTCGGCGCACAGTGGCCCTTGCATTCCGTATCATGCCTCTTTCTGTTCCACTAGGCAGGCAGGCAGGGAGGCGGGGGCGGCCCTGGGCCGGCCTAGTGGGGGCCGCACGGTCACATGGTCATCATGGAGATTTCCTTATCGGGGCGAGCGCGCCATGATCTGTGTCGCCAGGGGATGAGAGGCGGGGGAGGGAGGGGGAGGCAGGGGTGCAGGACGTTACCCCGTCAACACTTCAGCTATTGCAACAGCGTCCGGGCAAATAAAACAAGCAGTGTCTAGAGTTTCTCACGGAGAGAACAGCGTCTCACCATAAGACAACTGGATTTTTCATAGACGAATGTCACGTGTAATTTCTCATACCTTGTTTCAGCCTTGGTTTCAGCCCTCAGACAAGGGGTGTTAAACTTGTATTTTTTTTCAGCTGTTTTTCGCATTTTTATTTTACTCGTTCTTTACTCCTCTCTTCTACTCCGCCCTACTCCGCTCCACTACTCTGGAGTAAGAGAACGAGTATTGGT
>CABIKL010004135.1:0-10099 GCA_902196195.1 Aptinothrips rufus | reverse complement strand
CCCCCCCTCCCCCCCCCTCCCCTCCCCTCCCCTGCCCACCCCTCCCCTCCCCTCCCCTCCCATCCATCCTCATATTTCTCGATCGCTCCGCAACAATCCTACAAATGAACCGCGAGAACAAACGCCAACACAAAACGCCGCCGCCGCGCCGTGCCCCGCCGCCGCCGTGCGCTGCTCGCTGTCGACCCCCCAATCAGGGAGATATTTTTCATACTCGGCCGCGGTACAGTGGTGCCACCACACCGGCACAAAGGGGGCCGTAAAGAAGTACAAAATGAGTGGATGAATTGCGTCCCTTTCAGTCGCGACAGGGCAGGACGGTGAGGTGTGTGGACGCGGCCGGGTTGGCCTGTGCGCCGCGAGCACAGCACAGCGCGTCGTGTGCGGTGGGGCCGGGCCTAGGGGTCATCCATAAATGACGTCCTCGTAAACCCTGTGTGTTTTGCTGACCCCTTCATCCCACGTGTCCTGAATCGTTGCCGGCCTACATGTGTTTTGTATTATTTAGATAGTATGAGCGTGCTCTCAATGTGCCATTTATAAAAAGTGAAGAACAAAAATAAAATCGTTCAGTACTTTACCGCGGGTTGCTAGTCATAAGTGTATTGCCTGCCAAGAGTTTGTTTCCAAACACTTGGACCTGAACTATTTCTTATGTTATTATTCAGTTCTTCTGGTATTGGACATGGCCAGGGAAGAAGGAAAGGGGACGGTTTGGGGGAAGTGAATATCTGCTGGCGAGGCTATAGCTGGGCGCTACAATACAATCCGACTCGAGTTTCCACATTGTCGTACTCCTTGACTGCGTCTGAAGTACATATATGCACAGCCTGCCCGGTGAATGGCCACAATCAGACCCCCACCCCTCGCCACGCTACGCCACGCCACGCCACGCCACGCCACGCCACGCCTGCTCTGGCGAGAGCCCCGTCAAGAGTCCACGCGCCCATGTCTCCAAGGAGGTCCGCCGTTGTCGCGTGGCGTGGCGTGGCGTGGCGTGGCGTGGCGTGGCGTGGCGTGGCGTGGCGTGGCATGGCATGGCGTGGCCAGGGTAACATGTTGGCTGCTCGACTCGACGCTACAATAGTTTGTAACTCCAGCACCGTCTAGTGTGCTGTGCCCCGGACATACCTGATTAACAAAAGTCTTAAAGGCAAAATTACCTGACTGATATTAGTAACAATGCCGTTCTGGTTTTAATGTGTAAAAATGTTACTGAATCTGAACAGAAAGGTCCGGACCCATTTGGAGTGTGCGACTTTCAAGATAAAGGTGTCATACGGTAACACGAGAATTCTCGCCTTCCTTGGCTTTCATTCGTTCGTCAAAAGAGATTGTCCACCGAATAAGTGACGTTGGTGAAGCATGAGAACTGAACTCCTTGTAGGCTATGTCGTGAGAAACAATTTCTCGAGCAATGTCTGTGATTGGACCAAAGTGGGTAATTTTGACGCCTTATCGTGACTACATTCTGCTCGCAAGTGGTAATTTAGTGTGCTGCAACTCTTCAGTTATGTTCACCTTGAAGGGATAAACAGGGTTGCGAGCCGTGCTTGTCGTTGCATTGTCGCGGGGCGGGGTGGCATTGAAACTGGAGTCCAAGGCGGCCCGGGCGACGTGGTACGTAACTCTTTGCATGCCCAAACGTCGTCCTGGCTCCTGACTCCCTCCCTCTCCCTACTCTGTCGCCAGTGTGCACCCTAATACCGACTGTAATTACACACTTCTATCGCAATGCGTAAATATTTCTTTTCAGTTTTTGTCACGCGTAAGGAGTGCTTCCGTGAGGAGGCGAGGACTAAAATAATAATAATAGCGAGAGTCGCCCTCCCCTCCTTCCCCTCCCTCCCCCCTCCCCTCCCCTCCCCTCCCCTCCCCTTTCCTCCCCTCCCCTCCCCTTTCCTCCCCTCCCCTCCCCTCCCCTCCCCTTTCCTCCCCTCCACTCCCGCCTCCCCTCCCCTTTCCTCCCCTCCCCTCCCGCCTCCCCTCCTCTCGCTCTTTATGCCTCGCCCTTCTTACACAGTATCTCACTTTCCTAATCGAAGGAGTGCGGAGTGTCCTTAGCCCGGGAGACAATAGGCTACAGCAAATGCAGAACTCACGACTCAAAGTGTTGAAATAAAGTAGACGGCGACATCGCCGAGTGGAATAATAGAGAACAAAGCAGACATTTGAAATGGTTGTTATGTTCGCATAGCTGAGAGGGTTCGAGGGCGGGCGTTGAGGTTGAACATGGACATTTTTTATTTTTTTACCGCAAGGGCTAGAAGAATGATGAAAAGCAAGTCGCGTTAGCACGTCGCAAGGAATTCCAGAGGCTCGTTACGGGAAGTTTATTTTTGCGAGAAGGAGGTGACTTAGTTGAAGTGTCGCCATAAATAATTGCTGGATCTTGGTTGTTTGTCGCACCGCCCCCGCCCGTATTGTGCGCGCGCCATTATTTAAAACTCGCGCCCTTTCTCCTCATTGTGACCCGATTGGATTGCATGTTTTGCCAACTTTTCGGAGTGGCGCCGCGCCGCGCGGGCACGGCTGCCTGTGAATAGGCCGCGCCGAGCGACTGAGTAAATGAAGAGGCGGAGAAGAGTTTCCGAAGGGATATAATGTTGAATGGGCGCGGCTTAGAAAGAGAATTAGAGTGACTTTTAGCGCGAAACAGTGACGTGAGGTCTGCACCCCTTCCTTTATGAGGAGGCGATATGAAAGCAGGGTCGATGCATGACTGTTCTTTAGCCCTGAGGGGACGGCCGGTGGCGACAGAGTGTGCGCCTGCAGAGAAACTACTTGGAGTCCCTGCGAGTAGCGATCCATACTGGACACCGCTCCCCCCACCCCCACCCATAATCAGGCGGCCGCAGTGGCCGTATAGTCACAGAAAGAGGTCCGGAGGTCTGGTCGCTGAGCAGCCCTTAAACTTCTCAGACGACCACCCTGATAATAGCGTCCGTTGTGCGGGGCACACTGAGACCACCTCCACCAGAGTGGCATTGGTGGCGAGTGGCGGGGCTGGGCGGGGCGGGGCGGGGCGGCGAGACTCCGCGGTTCGAAGGGTTACTGTTGCCCTCCTGCTCTTTGTGGCTGTGACAAGTGGTGCCAGAGTTAGTTGCATAACTCGCCGACAACAAGTTGACTGGACGTGGCGGGGCGGGGTGAGGGCGGGGCGGGGCGGGGTGGGGGCGTGGCGGGGTGGGGTGGACCGGGCTGCTGATCGCTGTCCTCGCACCGAGCAGTGCTCTCGCCTCCCTGACTTGTGTGTGAACTGGAACAAGTACATTCTGTTCCTGCTGCGCGCGCCTCTTGCTATGCACATACAGCGGCTACAGGTTCTTTACAGCGGAGCCCAGGAGCTGGGGGTGGTTGACGGTCAGCGCGGAACATACCCCGCGCTCGAGAGACCTCACTGCAAACTCAAACGTGTGACAGTCATGCATTACCTAGTGCATGACATCAATAATGTCATGCATCTAGTGTGTGACATGGATGTCACACGTTTCCAGCCCCATAAGAATAACATGCAGCTCCAAACGTGTGACATCCATGTCACACACTAGGTGCATGACATTGATGTCATGCACTAGGTAATGCATGACATTTGTGTCACACACTAGGAAATGCATGACATTTTTTCATGCACTAGGTAATGCATGACTGTCACACGTTTGAGTTTGCAGTGCTTTAGTGCAAAACACGTAGCGAGGGTCCATGTATGTACGCAAGAGTAAATTTTTTTTTTTTTTTTAAGGACCGTTTGTGACCTATTATTTTAAAATGATCAGGAGGCTACGAAACGCGTTTCGCAATAAGTCCCCAAAAGATCTTCAAGAAAATTTTATTTACCTTTTGGTTCTGGGTTGGAATGTCCCAGTAACCAATTTTTAATTTTTTTGGTGGTACGGTAGTCAGTATTGTGGCTATGAATGACGCTCGACCCCATGCGCCATAGACTTCATCGCTATAGACATACATACATTGTACGGCAGATAAAGTCAAAGACAGGGAACGACTTACGTCGTATGTCACTGAATTACTTCTCGTATTGATTTCTCGCACCGCCTTCTTCATTTCCGGTCGCGCGCGGCGGCGCCAACCCCTGCCCCACCGCCCCCTCCCCCGGGGCGCTTTGTGCAGCCTGCGCGCGCCATTATGAGTTTAAATGAGCGGCGCAGCGCTGAATGACTGAAAAGCTGACGAGCCAAAAAAGGAAATTACCGCGAGACTTGAAGTGCGCCCCAAACAGAAATACAGTACAGTCGATCCACATCGCGCCACGCCACGCCACGCCACGCCACGCCACGCCACGACTAGCGACACTACAGGAATGCAGGACGGAGAGTAAGAAAGTTTGCAGTCGTCACGGCACGGGCGCGAGAGTTCTGACGCTAACTCCACGCACTGGTGCAGTAACAACGGGGAAGTCCCAGCAGCCCTCGAGGTGTGCATTTGCATTGTGTGCAAACCCCCTCTTTCAAAAAAGTACGGAATCTTTCTTTTTTTACGGAGCACTACCAACTCACAGTGTATGTAATGATTGTAATGTCGGCTTGCGTTTCGATTCGCACCTTTACCGTAAGAAAGGGATGATTATGAAGAAAGGGTGGTCAGGAGGGGGAAGCGCCGCGGAGGGGTGTTGCCGTCTCATTAGGGGTTGCAATTCAAGGAGAGAGCTGCGTTCTCTCTCTCTCTCCCTCACTCTCTCCACCCCAACACACCTCGGAGACGCCGTGAAGTCTCGGACTGCCCCTCTGCTCCGGACTGAAAGTCTATAATTATCTCGAAGGCTGGAAACTGATTTGTGAGGTGCTCGCCGGTGCTCGTAGCCTATTGTTGTGTTTGGCCGCGTCATGGTGGGTGTCGCTGTTTAGGCCCACGCCCTGTCAGCAGCTCCCGTCCCGTCCATCCCATGGGAACACCGAGTTGAGTTGCCTTGCTCCCTATTCACTGCTAATCACGATACCATTCGATTGTGTTCAAATAGAAGACAATCAGAGGACGGCAGCAGTACAATCGTTGAGAAACGCTTTGGCTTCTCTCTGCTGCTGCTGCTGTCAGTCAGCTGTAGTACAGCTGACGGGAGGGTAACCTGTTATTTTCGTTATACAGTATTGGGCTGCGGGCCTGGAGGGACGCATCACACGTAAGGGCGGAGCTGGACAGGGTGAGAGGGAACGCAGCCCTTTCGTCACGTGACTCTGTGACCTCTGTGACCAGTTGTGACCGCTTGTGACCAGGTGACCGGCGGGGCGCATCAGACATCAGGGCAGGATAGCTGCAGATAGTGAAATTTTTGGGGCCAATTTGTAATGACCTATATGTGCTCTGTTTCAGGATGTTCTCACAGAGCGGGCTACAAGTGGGAAGCGGGGCGGACCCTGGAAAGTGATCCCCATGAATCGAACGTGGACCCGACACAGCCTGCAGTATCATACGCTGGGCTGCCTCAGAGCGTGGGCTTGTTTCTCCCGTGCACCCCCAGGTGAGTGCCTCTCTACTCGGTGGTCGACTCGTACTTGGAAATGCACTGTACCGGCTGGCCTGGCCGCATGTCATGATGCCGCTGGCCACTTCGCTGATCTGTGTCGTCCTGGGTGTCCGTCGTGTCCCGGGGCGGGCAGGTGACCATGGGGTGCCCCTGGGGTGCCCCTGGTGGCCGGGCACCCCGCCGAGCCCCGCGGGGTATACTTTGTCTGCGCGGCGTGGCGCCCCGCGGGGGGGGGCCGCACGGCAGTGCACTCGGACAATCTGGAACAAGCGCGTGGCTTTCAAACTATACTATTGGCGAGACGAAGAGGGAAACAACTTCTCGCGCGCGTCATTCATCAGGCTGCCTCATTTAGAGAGACTCGGAGGGGAGAGGATTGACACGACCCGGCTCCTGGAGCGTCTTCTTCTCGTCCAAGTCAGTCAGTAGCTACTCTCGTGGTCGGGCCTTCTCTCCCCATCCAGCCCTCCACCTTGTTGTCACTGTGCGCTACCCGCAGAGCTATTCGAATTCGATGCGCCCAATGCAAACATTGCAGAACAAGGCGCCTCCCTCGCTCTGACTCAGTTCAGCGAGGGAGAGAGAGAGAGAGAGAGAGAGAAACATTAGTGAGAGCGTTCATGCGCCTTCATGTCGAAAATGTACGTTACTGTACTGATGCTAAAGCGGTTGCCAACTCCTAACACGGACAAAGTTTGCCGCAAAAACTGGAAAATACAGCGAAACATAATTTTGTTGTTATATCTATCCATCTACTTTTGTTACTTTTTAAAAAAATAATGAAAAAATCATATTTAATCGCTATTGTGGAGATAATTTTTCAATTCGCAGGGAGTTTTCTGATGTGCGACTAGTATGAGACCATGTTTTTAAAAAAAGGCGCTTATTGTCTTGAAAAAAAAAAAAAGCAGTGCTTATATTTCTTAGCGTACCATCAGATCAGATCCTATTATCGTGGGTTTGATCCTGTAATCAGGTCACCCTCCCTTTGGAATCAAAGTCTCGTGCTTTGAAGATCATCCCGTGGGGACAGGTGAGCAGAGGAGGTGAGGAGGCCAGAAAAGGCCGTCGTTACTGTAGCCTCGGTGACGTTAGACATACCAGCAGTTAGTTCCTCTCGCCGCAGTGTCACAGCAAAACTCAAACCTTCAAGTCGAAGAAATGCTCAAAGGAACATGCTAAGGTTCGAGGAACCAGTCGATTCGAAGGAATTATTCCTTCGAACTGCCGTCCGCGTCGCCGTGCCAACTTCTATTCGAAGGAAAAAATCCTTCGATTCGAAGGATTTTTCCATCGATTCCACGGTTCTAGTTTTGCAGTGTCGCGAGCGACTTATCAGACTCCCGCGCGGCCGCGCTGGCTGGCCGCATTGTAAATCAGGATCGCGAGGCGAGCGTTAGTAAATCACTCGACGCGAAATCTTTGACAACGGTAGTTTGCTGTTGATTAATAGCAATTATTTTGACACCGAGAAACGTGGCGTGATTTATGAAATTTCTCCCGCGCCAGGTGGCTTTTGTTTATTAGAAGCAGCGGTAGAATCTTCCCGATCGAATCTTGAAGTTTGAAAATGTGAGGGAGGAACTGGTAGTATTCGGTGTGAGGACATGGCTTCGCAGAGTGAATGTCCACTCTAAGCCTACCTGCTTTGGCCCGTAATTTGTGTCTCTTCATCAGGCTCTCAGTCAACGAGGAATTTCTCTCGACTTGTCTGACTCGAGCGGCGCCTTTGATGATTTCCCGCCATTTATCAAAGTGCAACGAAGAGTGACAGTGTGACAACACCTTAGCAGTCCAGCCTCATTGTCTGCGGAGAGGAGAGGGAACAATTAGGCCGTGCCGTGTCGCCATTATACCTCTCTGGATTTTTATGGCCGGATCGACCGGGCTCCTTCCCTCTCCCAGTCCGTCTCATTGTGTCAGAAACCTGCTCCGACTCCGGGACTCCTTTCTGCTCGACTATTCGATAGCAACTAACTTGTCAGCTCTGGCGTTTTGGAAAAGAAAATTTGAAACAGACTCGGCCTTAAATTGAGGATCTCAACCAACTTTTTCTATTCTTATAGTTCAACCTCATCGAAGCTTTAGTAATATCCTTAGTAAAACATTCGCAAATATCATTTTACGAGCACAAATAGAACGTCAGACTGTACTGCGCTGCGCGTGCCAGGAGTTCATATTTTGGCGCTGGTTGTACCGGACGGTCAGATTCTGAGGGTCGTGATGTTCTTCGCGCGGATAAATAGTCGCATTTCCCTTCGGAGGCGCTCGACTCGCGAGGTGAATTGAGTTGCCCCCAAAACAGTCGTCCGGCATTGAGATGGTCCGGCGGGACATTCGCGACGCCCAGCGCAGAAAATGAGTCGTCCTGCCGACAAAGTGCATGCGAGCTTGTCTGTCAGTGACTGACTGGCCTTCTGTCTCTACTCGTCTCTACTTGTCTCGCGGACCAGGCCAAGACCTCCCCTCCCCTCCCCTCCCCTCCCCTCCGCTCCGCTCCGCTCCGCTCCCCTCCCCTCCCCTCCTGACAGTACTAGGTACACAGAATAAAAACAAAATCCCAGATTATGAGGCAACCAAACCAAGAAAACAAGAATATTGTAAACAGATATATTTCGGGGGTGATTTTGAGACCTATCGCGTTTTGGAAATAATCTCAGATGACCTTCTAAAGTGATTTTATTTTATTTTTAGCCTTAGTTTCTGGATTGGGTTGCCACAGAACCTGGGTTTTGGTTTTTCTGTGTGGGGCAGGTCCTAGGGGCTGTAAAAGGGACGAAGAAACAAAAACAAAAAGGAAAAGCACGATCTGACCTTGGACTAGGGCCGTACTTACCGACGTGGCTACCCTGCCCTGCCCGTCCCTGCTGCGCAGCGCGCGGCGCACATAACGGCAGACCCCCCTCCCCTCCCCTCCCTCGGTCCGGAGAGGCCTCCCCACTGTAAAATGTTATTGCCTCCTCTGCATTGTCTCGGCCGCATCGCACTGCCTCTTCCCTCATTGTACCTTGATAATGGTGCGGAGGTGGACGGCCCCACCTTCACGGACACCCCTCTTGACATGTGCCCCGCCCCGCCCCGCCCCGCCCCGCCCCGCCCCGCCCCACCCCGCCCCGCCCCGCCCCGCCCCGCCGCTTGCCAAATCCGTTTCCCTGTATTGCCCTCTTAGTCTCCGTATGCGCGCCACATGTCGGCGAAAATATGGGCTCGAGCAATGACCGGAGCTTGACCTACCTCAATGCGGTCTGTGACCGGGGTGCTGACAGCTGGACTGGACAGCTGGGAAGGGCAGCAGCGGCTCCGCGACAGAGTGGACTAAAGCTCTCAACAAGCCAAACCAATCAAGTATCAATAATCTGCTGCAAAATTTCTGTCTGGCCGTTGTTGGGCGTTCTTGGGGAGAGGACATTTGTCGCACCCCAGTGTAGAAATTTTTTAACAAAAATATTGGATATGAAGTACTAATTTTTTCACGCGAATCAACGTGTGCTAAAAAAAGTTATGTACTTCTTCTTCACTAGGGACTTTAGGTTGGGACCATCGCGTCTAGTGGTTCTTATCTGAGTGCGCGGCGCATTACCAGCGCTTTACTCCATAGAGCCCGGCCTGTGGGCGACCTCTCGCCAAGCAGTGCTACTCCATTCGTCTCACTTTCTATGGTCTCTAAATTGTGACTCTGTTGGGCCTCGTTGGCCCCTGATGGCTACAGCATCGATCCCATCCCATCCCATCTGCTAACTGAACAATGCCCGAGTGACATTCCGTCAGTGAATGGCTCGGCACGGCCCCGTTGATTCCTTTGAAATCGGTGCCTCTTAGTGGTCCGTTTGAACTGACATATTTACTCCCGCGCTGCTGCGGTCAAAACACGACCTTTATTCCCGACGAGCCACTTTTTTTTTTCCTTCTTCTTCTGCTCGTTGTTCTCTGGAAACATTATAAGGCGAAGGCAAACAAAAACCAATTCAACTCGATTTGGTGGAAGAACAAAAACAGGTTATAGTCCGCGCGTTTCATTTCAGTCGTAAGCAGCTCTCTAAGGAGCGGAATCAGAAAAGTACGGCCGCCGGCGTCGGTATTTGAACCGCGTCCCATTTAATGTCATTTAACGTATTTAACGTATCGAAGTACATATATGAAAAGAAGTACCCTACGCAGTTGGTAGAGGGTCTTACTTTACTTCGCGTGGCAAACCTACGGGTCGGCTGGGGTTGGTAAAACGCTCCGGGGGAGTGTAGGGGTAGTTGCGGTAAAATGAGCCTCTCCCGATGCAGTTAGCTCTGCACCGCCTCGACCAAGTGTGCTGGGTGGGCGTCCTCAGTGTACGTACGTACACAGTAGTACAGTGACGTACCACGCCCAGGCCAAGCCCAGGCATTGCTCTCTCGGTGCATGGGAACAGAGCGCGGCCGGCAGTCACATGGACCGTGGCGGGGCGGGGCGGGGCGGGGAAGGGTTGGGCTAGTCCACTGGCGATTCTCCTCCGACACCCAAACGTGTGGGTTGATCTCGTTTCCGCATTTACCGCCACGATTTGTGTCGATGGTGTTGAAAGATATGTCCTCTCTCTCTCTCTCTCTCTCTCTCTCTCTCTCTCTCTCTCTCTGTCTCTGTCTCTCT
>CABIKL010004134.1:0-10102 GCA_902196195.1 Aptinothrips rufus | reverse complement strand
CCCCCCCCCCCCCCCCCCCCCCCCCCCCCCCCCCCGCGCATCTCCAGCTCACAAAGGTTCGCGAGGCGGCAGCACTGCAGCGCTGCTGCGCCGTACAGTAATCAAGGGGAAGGAGGAGCACAAGAATGGGGGAGATAGGCATTTGGTGCGGCGAAAAAAAAAGAAGATGATACGGTGCGGGGGTGAGAGAGCAGGAGCGAGAGAGACAGCACTAGGAAGGAGGAAAAACAACAGGATCGGCCCGCGGGGCAGGACGGAGCGCATAGGGCGGCGGGGTGGGGCGGGGCGGGGCGGGGTGCTGGAGGGTCGGATCGGTCCATCCCCCACTGAGTTGGAGAAAGACTTCCGGGTCGGGGCGGGTAGCTGGTGCTGGAGTTGCATGAGGGCAGGCCTAATGAATTTCAATGAAGATGCGGAGTAGACTGCAAAACCTATAGCCACAGGCTCCAGGGATCGTCCATAAATTACCTAAGACGAAATTGGGCCCTTTTTGACTTCCTCCCCCCTTCGTAAGGCGAATGACCTAACCTCACCATGCTTTCGGTATAGGACCATAAGGCAGGCTCGGACCTCCTCCCCCCGATGCACCTACGAGATTTACGTAATTTATGGATAGCCCCCCATCGGAAGAGTGGAGAGTCTCTCGGGGTATGTCTGCGGGCAGCCGAGAGCACAGCAGCTGATGCTGTCGACAGTTAGTTAAGTTACGAAGTGTACTGCATACTACCAGAGAGACGATTCAAGACCCTTTTCGATGCATTTAATCGTCGATTTGACAAAATGTCGTTATCGTTCCGATCACGCATGGCTACTGGACAGTTTGTTAAATTTCAGTATGTTATTCATGATAAGTATCAAAAAGTTTTCCCGTTTCGCACTCCGACATGAAATAGAACGGTCGTGAACGCAAAGGCACCCTCCCGCCCTTTCTCTCGTGTCGCGCTCGTCATGCCGTCCCTCTTCCCTCCTCCACCCACCCATCCTCTTTCCTCTCCAAGCCTCACCTTGACGCACACCTGGATTGCTATTTCGTGAAGCTCGCTGTGTATGACCAGCAGAGTCCTCTCGTCTGACAAAAAAAAAAAAGTCCTCTCCAAATTAAGATTATTTGTAAAAAAAAAAAAAAAAAAATTGGGAGGGAGAAATAAAAAGTAGGATCACCTCCGAGTGAGGTATCTACCTGGCCGTGCAAAGAAGGCAGAGCAGAGGAGCCAGTTCGATGACCTGTCGCACATTGGTCCTGCCGAAAAATTGCTACCTTCTTTTCCGTATGGAATGAACTCAGCCCGAAGTCGCCATGCTATTAATAAATATCTTAAAGCTTCAATTCAATTGGGACCCAAACTTTCGGTGAATTATGATGGGAGTTCTATAGGTTTTCAAATTAAAAATTATAAGGTCCTAACGCGAGGGGCCTTTCGTGCGCGGAAAATATATGGACCGGTTAAAGGGCAATAAAATCAAATCTACTCAACCGAGCCTGATTCGATACTTGATCGTGACTACCAAACCACGTGGCACTATGTTGTCAAGTGTAACGGTCAGCCTTTCTGTAGAAAGTAATCAATCAACAACATTTCGGTGATGAGCTTTTGCTCTTGTTTTAGTTAACCGCCTTAAGACCGCTTAAGACTGATTCATGGCTCTGACTGCAGCGGCCTTCGACGCAATATTCTGTTTACATCGTCGTAACTCAATACCGTAAGCAGTGTGCGCCGTAGAAACCACGCGACCACTAATGTTTGCGCCGGAACCAGGAAGTGGAGGTGAATCAATATAAATAGCAGTCACCCCCCACCCCCCTTCTCTTCCCATCCCGCCGACCAGTTTGCAGGGCAGTGCTGCACCTAGGTCTCGACGGGCTCACCATTCTGAGTCAGGATTTGTCTCTTACAAGTCTCGTGACAAGTAAACGCTTTATTCACAACCCTCGTTCCGTTATTGTTTATATTGCGTAGAGTCCAGAGTCCCAAAGTCTCAACCCCCTAAAAACAGATTTTTCTTCAATTCGCGAATGCAGAAGAGAACCGCATACAGTATGGCGTCATTAACCTTGGGAGTTGTTTGACCAGCGCCCTAACGGTAGAGCCCCGTCCCGAAGGGCACCGGAAGACCAAGGACAGAGTCAACAAGGTGCTGGCCTCTGTTTTCTGTCCCCGGGCCGTACAGTCTGCTGAATGCGAATTAAAAAAATGTCCTCCTGACAAAAGAATACCGCCTTACGTAACAACTGGCTCGTTTTATACCGTCATACCTGGGCCTTTTGCATGTTCTCAGCAAAGGATGAGAAATTTACAATCTACTTTATCTCAGAAGCAAGAAAGTGAGTAGAGTTGATGTTTCCTGTTTGGAATAAAAAAGAGGGGGCGGGGGCGGGGGGGGGGGGGGGGGGGGGGGGGGGGGGGGGGGGGGGAGGCTCGGCTCGGTCTCCAGCGATCGGCAAGGGATATCATGATATCGTCATTTCTGCAGGTCTGTGTGTGCGTGCAGTACGAAACCATGCGCGGTTTCATGCGACATTCGATATCGGAGCATTATTCTCGGGATGGCATTGTGGGTGAAGAGCTGCGCTCTGGTAATTGGAATGTGATGATACGTAGCTGCACAGAGCAGAGAGAGATAAATTTTGCACATGTGCTGTGCGTCGCACATTGATCGCTCTGCTCCCTGTTACTTTTCAGAAAATATACGACCAGAGTGACAAATCGTAAGCCACGTTCTGTGCTATTGTCTTTATCACTCTAATGCGTTATTTACGACACAGAAAATTTTAGATGAGACGAGAGTCACGCGTTTTCCCTACTTTTGGCACCTTGCGAGGAGCAAGAGAAGGTTTGCCGAGCCTCGCTACTCTGGCAGCCTTGCCTCCACCACCCCTTCCCCCTCCCACCCCCGCCCCCTCCAACCCCCGCCCCCGCCCCCGCACCCCTTTCTTGTGGTGCTGCACCTGCTGGTTGCAGCTCATCGCCACAATGACGTGCTCCATTAGAGTCGACACACCGCACCGCAGTAGTGGCTGCACTGGGGGCACACAACACACGCTGCCTGGCCCGCACAGGGGTGCCAACCTACAAGGACGCTAATTGCATCCCAATGACCCGGCCACCACATGACACGAGTGACAAATAGTTGTCCCCGCCACACCACAGGTTGGGGCGGGGCGGGGCGGGGCAGGGAAACTGGAGGTGAAGGGTTGTACCGCCGCCGACCACACTTCGATGGAAACCGGCACACTGTAAAAATTAGTCGTCACTTGACGACAAAATTTTGAAGACATTTTCATCTGAGAAAAATGATGACAAACCTTTGTCAGGTAAACGACATCTTCGTCATATGTGATGACAGAATCGTCATATAGATTCAAATTTGCTAAGCACATTACATAAGTGACGACACTGTCATCAAGCAGCAATGACGACATTGTTGTGAAAAAAAAAAATAGCCATGGAATTGTCTTAAAAATGACGACTAAAATGTTTGCAGTGCATGAGCGGAGCGGCACCCACCCTCTTCGCATATTCTATTCATGTGAACAAAGAATGTGAAATTGACAAGTTTGTTGTAACAAATAAACGGAAAGGACGGACCGGATGGGGAATTCCCACCCGGCCCTCGGAACGGTGAGCCAGAAGTTACCGAATCATCTTTACGTCTAAACCACGGCGCTGATGAATAGTCCCACTCTGTGACAATAGCAGGACGGACACATTACTGATTGCAACCGCTGCAATCCTTTGAACGCAGAGAGCTGACAGCAGCAGGAAACTACGCGAACGCAAGTTAGAGGAAATCGCGCTTTTTCGTTTCTCGGAAAGCTTTCATTTACTCTTGAAAGAATCCGAACTCAAGTGCCTAAATCTCCAGACGATGTCCCTTTACTCCTATGATACTCGCGTGCTGATTAGGACCAGCAGGGGCCGGCAGCCCTTGAATGGCAGACTCCATGAGACAGCAATCTATGAGGCAGTGCCGGGTCTGCTGGGCGGGGCGGGGTGCGGTCTGGTCACTCTCCCACGGTTACACGTCAGGGCCCCGCCCCCCTCCCACCCCGCCCCGCCCCGCTTCCCCCTCCACCGTCCCATCCCTTCCTTGCGATCGGCCCCCTTGCTTTTCGCAGTGTACTTTCGGGGGCCCCAGCCCAGCAGCATGACGGCATCCTGCGCAACCCTTTATCGTGCGAACGGTCTGTCTGGAGGGGCGGTGGGGTGTGCGGGGAGGGGCGGGGAGGGGCGTGGAGGGGCCTAGGTTTGCGCGCAGCCTACCCATCCCATCCTATCCTATCCCTGGGCGGCTCTCCCCGCGCGCCCCGCCCCGCCCCGCCCCGCCACGCCCCATCACACCCCTCTCCTGTCCGCCCAGGGTTCCTGGTGCTGCCAGCTCGGCGGTAGCAACCGGAGGGCGGGGGGAAGGGGAGGGGGGGACGAGTGACAAGGGAGAGTCTGTGCCGGGGCGGCCGGGGCTCACTCCCACAGATCCGCATTGATATACGAAGCCAAACAGCATTTTATATTCGACTTCGGGTGCGCGGGCTCAGGTGAGGCCTCCTGGCACTCATATTTATAAGATATGGGGGGTCACCATAGCTGCTGCGAATAGGGTTACAACGCCCCCACTCTGCGCCCCCTGCCCCCTGCCACATACACACACCACACCACACCACACACACTCGCACATACTTCGTCCCTTTGTACCATCTTCCTCATTTTTATTTTTATTTTATTTTCGGGAATTCTCTGCCAAAGGGTTGAGGGGCGAACCTAACCCTTTATCGTTTTATTTGGGACGCGATGTGTTCGAAGCGCAGCGGGCAGCAGCATCCAGCGTGCGTTTAGTCCTGCGTCACAACAAAGCTTTGTCCTCCTGCGATGTTGGAGAATGAGGCTTAGGTTACGCCGCGGAGACGACTCGTCGCGCGACTCGTACACAAGGATGTGAACTGCCCCACCGCCATAGGCGCCGGCGGGCGGATGCTATTAGCGCACGTCAGCTCTTCCTGCATTCCCGTCGTAAGGGTTTGCTTCTCCGATACGACCAGACCGTCCATTCAATTATTATTACGGAAGTCCATCAGAGGAGATGGCCTCAGGCACCGAATAGCCGTCCCATAACACTCCCGTTAGGTTAGGTCCCACGTAATCGCCGTTTAACCAAGCTGACATTGTAATGGGTCGTGTGTGCACACATGGCGCCTCACGAGACCAGGTGCGGATCCAGCAGAGTGTCTGAGGGAGCGAGGAGCGAAGGGAGAGCATTCCTATTACTCGAGGCGAAATCAGACGTGTTGGCTCCCCCCCCCCCCCCCCCCTCGAGGCTGCCTGGCGGCACCGCGCACTGCATGCGATTCTCATTCCGTTTCGATTCGGTTCGGTTCGGTTCGATTGCAGTGCGGTCGAGGATTGGTGTAATGTGTTCGGTCTTCTAGTCAGGACTTACTAGTGCTGCTGAGAAAAATGTCCGATGAGTGAGGCTGTTCAAGTCGTGCTTGCAAGTCCTCGTCCTTGCGCTTCGGGCTTGCCCTCGGGCTTGCCCTGATAAAGCAGTCAAAATCTTAGCTGTTGCTGCTCAAACCCTAGCTGTCCATATTTCTGCAATTGCCTTAGCTGCTGCAGCTGATCTGTTCCCTCCGTGAGCTGGGCGGAGTCCAAGTGGCATCTCTATCCTCCCGGCCCCGCCCCGCACCGCCCCGCACCGCCCCGGCACGCCACGTTCCGCCCCGCCCCGCCCCGCCCCGCCCCGCCCCGCCCCGCCACGCCCCGCCATGCCTAACCACGTCCCACCACCTTCTCCCGCAGACCCCCGCACACCCATCTGCTGTCCACTCCTTCACAGGACACTACCGAATGTACGGCGCGGGTCAAGGACCGGCCGGGAGGGGCGGATCCAGGTGGCCAGGCGGGGACAGAGCTAAACGCATTCAGATCCCAACACTCGACGTGGGGCGGTCGAAGCGCACGCACTGGAAGTCACTGCTGTACTCTACCCCATGTTAGTTAACATGCTTTATGAAGCGCATTTTTGCGTCGATTTAAACTTGAGCTTGAACCTGCGAGGCATTATAAACATTCCAATCGAATTAATCAAATTCATGTCGGGAGAGCGATACATAAATGCGATAATTTTGTCTTACAATCACTTCCAAAAATATCGGGAAAAGCTTGAAACACTTTTTCAAAACTTTCGACCGGGGGTTTTTGAGTGAGGCCGCCGCCTCTAGTCTTCGATTCCGAAATCGCGATATATCGAGTTACGAAATGAAACTAGCTCCGAAAAATGGAAATACAAATACGAAAAGGGAATGCTAATTGACACTGCGGACGCAAGACACGAAACGGCGACACCGGCCCGGCCCCTCCCTGTGGCTCCCATCCCCCTAGGTTGGCCACCAGTTCCAGAGCCTCAGACTTATGATTACGATATTTTATTTGGGACATTGCAGAGCGCTTTCTTTAGCAGGCCCTTGCGGCAGAGCAGAGCAAGCTGTACCTGGGTCCGCGGCTGGTGCCTCTGGCTACGGCCCCCTGGCTACGGCCCCTGGGCCACCCTGGGCACCTCACACCGCTCCGTCTACCTGCATGGCGAGGACCCTCACATGTGATCCTCCTTCCTCGTCGCGCACTCGCACGGCCCACCTCCGCCGCAGCATCTCACTCGCACTTCACACAATGATCGTTGCCAAAACGGAGGCCGGGCCCGACGGGGCGGGGCGGGGCGGGGCGGGGCGGGGCGGGACGGGGCGGGGCGGGGTGAGCCAGCCTGCCAGCAGCGGCCAGACAGACAGGCAGACCATTTAAAGCGCCCCGCCCCGCGTGTACTGGCGGACTTCAACCCCTTCAGAGCGGCCCGGCCCGGCCCGGCCCAGCCTGCCGCCTGGTGCTGCTGCAGTAAAAGCACACCAGGATGTCGCTACGCACCGAGCTACGTACTGGCAGTGATGAGCAACTGGCGGGTCGAGTGAGACAGAGACAGAGCGATGCGGCCAGTACGGGGAGAGAACGAGACAGAGCGACCCTTGTCTTCCCCCTGATGAGAGTCAGTGGCAGCAGCAGTGGCCACTGAGTGGCGTGGCGCGTCGTTTGGTCGGCAGGCAGTGTTACTTACAAGGCCTTCTCTAATTGCACGGGGCTGCGCTGCAGCAGCCCCCCCCCCCCCCCCCCCCCCCGCCCCCACCTCCACCTCCCTAGTCCAAGCAGCCGGTCGCAAAGACAGGCTCTAGGCACTGCGCTGCTGGGCTTACCTGTTACCTGCACAACCTGCACCCCCTCCCCCTCCCCCTCCCCTCACTTCTCCGCCCCGCGCCGACTCCGCAAGCTGCCCTCGCATGCCGGCCAGCTGACTCGATCAAGCCTGAAGACAATCGCACGATACGTGGTATGAACGAAGAGTTTTAGCATTTCTCTGACACTCGTTTGTCTGTCTGATGTTCAATTACATGACCCGACGGAAATTTGTTCGCTTAGTTCGTTTGTCAGAATCCTACAGGACTCTGGCGGAAGTGGCCCCCATCTGATTGAAAATCACGAGTTAGCAGGAACAGGTGGGTGTCGTTTAAGGAGGGGCCCGAGGGACTCTGCGGCCGACGAAAGGCTCTCATGAGTTCCCGAGGGATGGATGGGACCCCTCCGTGAGATTTTCTTAGTCATGTTCTTATTTTCTTAACAAGAGCAGGAGGCCGAGAGAAAGTAAAAAGATAAAATAAAAAATTGAAGAAAAAACAACGACCTAACTACCATTTGCAAGGAAGAGCACACGCGGAGCTAGTTGCAAAGGGATGAGGGTCTGTGCGAGGCAACAATAGATAAAATAGTGCGAGGCAGCAATAGGTAAGAGAGTGCGAGGAGGAAACAACTCCCGATTTGGTTTACAAAATTTCTGGAATGACGCGGATTATCGCGGAATTTAGTAACGAGACTGATTAACGTGCGATTATCGCGGATGAATACGGAATTGACGCAGATTTGTCTCGGATTTTGATCGGAGGGTAGGTAAGCCGCTCACGTGCAGGTTTCGTCTTTTTTTTCTCGTGTCCTGCTCTTACAGTATCGCATTTAGATTGTCCCCATTTCAGAACCAGTTCGGTTGCAGGTGTATCTACTATTTATGTATTAACTTAGTCTCTTCTAGATAAACGTTCGGAGACAAACTTTACCGTAAGTGTTTTTTCAACAAATTCAGTTATGAACCTAGTTCGAGAAAGACTTTCCTTTCTTCGATGACGTTCACGAAGGATATCACGTTCAGGAGGAACAATTTAAATCTGACTACGCACCATGTTAGAACGTCCTCTGCCTGTTCTTAAATTTGAGAGAGCGAAAATTACAAGTTTTAGTACTTTGGGCTCTGAACGTAATCAGAGGGGAGTTAAGCGAGCTGATCACAGTCAAATTTTGAGACCAGTATCCTTTAATAGGGGTGTTAAGCAATAGTGAAGTTGGACGTATCTCCAGTAGGTGGCGCCAGTGTACGAGCATTTCCCAGACGGTGGGGTATTGACAGTGCAGAGTCCTGTCGTGCAGGGAGTATATACTCTTAGGTCGGCATAGGTACAGCGCCGCCACTTAGGCCACCCATCGTACAACTCGCAAAGACTCCAGCGCCAGTAGGTTAGGCAACCCATCGGGCAGCCCATGGAGAGCAGGGGGACCTGATAAATGTGATCAGATATTATTTCAGAACAGTGTGAGGCTCAGTTAGTTCGCAGTAAGTTAGCAGTGCAAGATCATAACTGAAAAATATAGACTTAATCAACGTTCCTCAATGGACAATTCCGTAATACTCTTTCTCGACCATCAAATTAACTATACTACTGTATACAAATCGGGAGTAACTTTGCTTTTAATTATCTCGCTTTTGTTTTTTTTTTGAAAAAAATAATCAAAATTCCTCTTAATTTTTCGCTATAAATTTGGGTAAAGGATTTCTACTCCATAGACTGGCAAGTTCGTCTGCTGTGGAACTGTCTCCTTTGCGTTGATCCATTCATATGGTTGAATGAACATGCCCTTCAAATTTTTTAGAGAATATACCTGAGAACGCAGGACTCCTCCACATATCACGTAACGGCAATTTTGGCTATTTTTGACTCCTTCCCCACTCCATGTCACGGACATTAAAGACCCCGACGTAATGGAATTCACTGTGGGCCGCACCACCTGCCCCCAAGCGTTACGTAATATGTGGACGACCCCTTAAATTAAAAGCCGCACAGTTTCGAGGTCTCCACGTGAGTGTAAGACATGCCTAACGGAAGTGGATGTGTCCCGTGGCTGTTTGTGTCGATGACTCACGGGCTGTGTGTGTTGGTCGTGAGGTCCGAGCTGGGCTCCGAGCGGGTGACCGCGAGCCATCACGACGATGAGACGGTACGAGGCCGCGAGGCGCGAGGCGAGGACCGCGTCGACACTCGACCCCCCGCGCCGCGACCAGCCTGCTGCGCTTCGCCGCGCCGCCGGCGAGCCCCGGTACAAGGATCAACCGCGCTGACCTGAAGAGTACGTCCGGGAGCCGCGGGGAGGGCTCGGGTGTTACATCCCGTCATCATCGATATCCAGTAAAATAATCTCATGAATACTAAAAAGCAAGATGGAATTCACAAGGGTTTGACACGGTTGCAGTGATTCCGACGCTCTGGAAGTGTCATGTCATCGCCTTATTCCTGACTTTTCCGCCTTTCTTCCCACTGTGTGTGTTGGCGGGTGGCTGCCGGTAATATACCGGTTACTTGCACGATTCATTCGAAAATTGACTTATCGCGAAAGTATCTCACAAAACTGTCTTGAAAATTTATTGTGAACATATAGCCGTGAATGTAGCCAGATGTAAGTACGTAGTGTATGTTGTTTATGAGAGAGTATGGATGCACTATCCTAATGCTTTTGATTATTTGCTACCCAACCCTGACGTTGCTGCTGAAGTGTTCCTGATTCTGCAGCGTTCTGGGACACAACAGGAGGCCACAGGCCGATGCATATGGTACGGGCTGGACTAACCGAATGTCAAGGCCACCGCACCACCGCGCACTGCGAGGGAGGCGAGGCGAGGCGAGGCGAGGCGAGGCGAGGCGAGGCGAGGCGAGGCGAGGCGAGGCGAGGCGAGGCGAGGCGAG
>CABIKL010004133.1:0-10103 GCA_902196195.1 Aptinothrips rufus | reverse complement strand
TGGAATGCTGAGCGGGGCTCAGCGTGGCGTGGCGTGGCGCGGCGTGACGTGGCGGGGCGCGGGGAGGGGCGTAGCGGAGCGGGGCTCTAACATGCATAAGCCTTGAATGTGCCGGGCAGAAATGCTCATGGCATCAGCGCCCAAGACAGGACAGCCCATGATGGGCCGCTATTGTAATGAGTGCCGGTAGGGGTCGTGAGATATGCGAGATGCTCTTGTCCGTGACGGAGGAGTCCCTTCCCTTTCAGTGCTCATAGCTTGGTTCTTGGTTTGCTGTTTCAGTGCTCAGTGGTTCAAGACGAGATTCACAGCTTGGCAAGAAGCGTGCGGTGTGATGTGAAACTAGAGAATAGATAAACGTTTATATCTATTCTCTAGTGATGGGATGCAAGAACCCTGCAAACTTCCGGCTATGCTCCCCGCTGGTATCAGCGAGACTAGACTCAGCCCCCCCCCCCCCCCCCCCCCCCCCCCACCCCCCCCCCCCCCCCCCCCCCCCCCTCCCCCCGGGGGGCCAGGTCCGCCTGGCCTAGACGAGCCGAATCGTCACCCGCAAGCTTTGATGGGCTGTGGAGATTCAGCGAGGGGTCAGTCGCGGGGCGCCGCTCCAGACATCATTAAGTTTTGAAGATGTCTTCTTGATGGGACCCGCGCGCTTCCACGTGACGCAAGAAATGAGCCCACTAGGAGTTCGTTGATCTCTTCGATCGTTGCCAGAAAACGGATCGATTTCGATCATATGGAGCAAATTTCAATCGGCCCTTACAAAGTTTTGTACGTTAGTGGACTGACCTCACGGTATTAGATCACCCTCAAAAGAGTACGCCGATCAAAGAGACGCATTCCGCGCCCCGCCGCGCCGCGCCACGCCGTGCTCCACACATCTTCAGATGGCAAGCGCATACGAAAGTTGACCGTCCTCCTCCTGATTATCAAGCTCTGAAGGACGGGCTGACTCGACACGCCACGCCACGCCACGCCACGCCACGCCACGCCACGCCACGCCACGCCACGCCACGCCACGCCAAGAAAGTATGCATAATAACCCGCTAGCGTGGTAGAGAATGGGAGGGGACAGTAGACATCGCCACGAGACACAGACGAGGCTCGTCACTGAGGGCCGCCATGTCTCTCCCTATTGGCCCTCAAAGCGAAATCCTAGGAGGCAAAGAAACAGCGATCGATCGATCGGAGGCGCTAGAATATGGCGCTCGTTTGGTCTGGAGCTGAGCTACTGGTCGGGTGTACTCTGTATGCTGGTTGAGTCGCGGCAGCGCCCCCCTCCCCCCCCCCTTCCCCTTCACGCCAACCCAAACCCCCTCCATTTTCGTCCTTCAGGAGGTCACTTTACGCTCGCGTCTTTGCGTCAATTGGTAGTTCGTAGCTTTAACCGTTTGTGACTTTCCAAGGCTGAAAAGTTGCTAACATTTTACAGTAACTTAACATCAAGTGCCAAAGATCAAACATGAGAAGAATCATATGGCATCAAGTAGCGCACGACACACCTCAACACGCTTTGCTTTGCGACTGCGGTGTTGGTGCATGAGACGACGCTCTCTGCCGATAAGGGAGACGAGGGTTCGATCCCCGCTGACTCCATTAGAAAGGAATGTGAAGTCCTGTATCGTCAGAGCAAGGCGCGCGAGCTCCTGATAACAGCAAACACGCGCCTCGGAGAGCGTTCACATACCACGTGACCCGCGCCAAGAAATCGTCCAGAAATCACGAAATGAGGGTGGAGGGAGGAGCGTTGGGTCGTTAGGAAGGCTGGGGGAGAAGGAAAACGGACCTGAGGTGAAATGTAGGAACAGAATACTGAAAATTGGCGTCAGATAACTTTTGGTACACCCCAATTAGTATCCAAGTACCACGCGTCTTGATAAAGGGAAGGAGAGAGCGGATCGGAGTCGAATAATTTGAACAAAATAAAAATGGCCTATGCGTACTGGCCTTGTATTATGATGAAGATAAGGGTTGGGGGAGGGGAATCATGGGATCAGAGTGGAACAATCTGATTATGTATGGCGTTACGTGATTTTGGGACAATTCTTAATTTGCGGTCTAACTGGACCTTGGATCATGACGAAGTTCCTCCCTTTGTTATTCTGTCTCCCCAGTCGCCATCCAGCAAGCGGACGTCATGTGGATGTGGGAACCACACACCACACACACACTCCCCCGCTGCCGGTCTGGAATGCTTCCTAACCTCGTAAGTAGGGCATGTTGCGTATGGTTTCTGCACTGTCACCATGCCGTGCTATCCTATCTATGGCAGTGCTGCCCAGCCCAGCCCAGCAGGCTGCCCGGCCCGCTGACACCCCAGGAAGACGATCGTGCTTTTCTTTCGCGCAAACAGAAACAGACCGTGGGATCCCTAATTCGCTCATATCGAGGGCTATATTCCGTGGGATTCAATGTGCTGTCTTTCCGTATAATATAAAAGTCTGAAACGTCACGGCCGCGTATAGTCGACGCAGCGCTGACAGTTGGCCGCGCAATGTTGCGAAACCTGGGATGCGAGACGACGCGACGGAAAGGAATGTATGTATCATTGCAGTGTCTTCTGCTCGCGGAACGTGGAACAGAAAGGAGAAGAGATGATTCTCTTTTGTGAACCTCAGCCTCAGACCTGATAGGCCAGCCTCTAGACGCCCTGTACCCTGCAGTCATGACGTGGTGTTTCAAGTCGCCGTTGCTGTGGCCCGTGGGGCAATGGATTCGTCCCGCCCCGCCCCGCCCCGCCCCGCCGTCTGCCGTCCCCCTGACCCCCGCCTCCAAAGCTCCGCCACCCCGCGCGCCGTCTGCACCTCCCTCCTTCTTGACTTTTCGGAGGGGAGGTCGCTGCGCTGCTGCAGCGGCCAGGTGGTGGGTGAGGGGGTGGGCGGCGCGGTCGGCGGGGTTGAGTGCGGCGACCCGGCGCATCGCTCCACCGTGGTGGGGGCGCGTTCGGCTGACGTTCGGGAAAGTTCGGAGCCGACGAACGAGGTTTCCCCGCCGGTCGGGGCGCTGGGTTGGCTGCGAGCCGGCGACCGGCGCAGCGGCGCAGCGGCAGCGGCGCATTCACTGAGAGAACAGAACAGAGTGGCGAGTGAGTGTGAGTGCAGGCAGCTGCCGCATTCATTCGAGTGTTGACCGCAGCGAGGCGAGGTGTCGTGCAAGGCGTGGGCGTCGCGGAGTGCTGCTCATCTCCGCCCCACCCGGCGCTGTGGAGCCCAGGCTAGGCAGCAGCTGCTGTTCGAGAGGGCCTAACGACACGACGCCAGTCTTGACTTGAGCCGGTGCCGTGCCGTGCCGTCACGGCCAGAGCCCAGAGCCAGACGGTCAGTGGTCGGTGGTCGGTTCGGTCAGTCGTGTGCCGGAGCTGACGCGGGCTGGACGTGTGTCGGTGTTCAGCCCAGTCAGCCTGCCCTGATCTCGTGATGACAAGAGCTGCAGCCAGCATCGCCACCAGCATCGCCAGGGTTCGGCCCGTATCGAGCCGCGCCTCGCCCTCGGCCTGCCGCAGGAGTGGAAACGTGGCGGCCGCGCATCCTGCTCCTCCTGCCGCCCAGGAGTCCCTGAGGAGGATCCCTGCGAGGATCGGGATCGGATCGGCAGACTGTTCGAGACGCGGTGTGTGAAGTGGCAGGGGGCAGCCTCCCTCCAGCAGCCCAGCCGCCCGTTCTCAGCCGCGACTGTGTGACGTGGACTCACATCCTGGCAGGCGGGCACCCCTCCCCGCGAAGAGCATCACTCGCTGGTGATGAAGTGCGACACAGTGGATGATGATGATCCTGTCTCGGTTTCCGAGCGAGGATGCTTTCACCGTGGAGGTGTAACTCTCTCACGTTACCGGATCGCGTCGGGTCGCTGTTTATTTTACCAGCAGGATGTGGATGCTATCTCCCTGTGATGATCCTCGCCTGGTGAAGGTGAGTACAGCACCATCCGTCGCATCACGCGGCCGCCGCGGCTCCACGCGCCTCCTGCTCTCGTTGGGCGTGGTTAGGCTAGGGCGTTGCCCTTTAAGCCGGCGCGTCGCGTCGCGGGGCGTCGCGGGGCGTCGCGGTGAGGTTAGCGGTCGTCTGGCTGCCCGCCGCCGGCGGTGCGCTGCAGCTGCATCTGACGTGGCGTAGCGTAGTGAGGTCAGGTCCTCGCGGCACTCGCAGGTTATAGACTTTGCATTGCAACCTGCGCTGCGCGTTGACGGACCGGATCGTCCATCTGAGACGCGACAGTGTGGCGTGGCGCGGTGTGGATGGACGAGGTGGTGGCGGGGCGTGGCGCGTGGCTGACGGATACGGGCCGGATGCGGTGTGATGTTGTTGGGAGTGTCGGATCGTTAGCGACTCCACTCTACTTCGCGTGGAGTGGAGAGGGAGTGGGGGTCCATTCCTTAGCGTGATTTATTTATGGGGGCGACCCTCGCAGTGGTGCGGGTGCGGGCGCTGCGGGCGACGCTGCCGAGACGCGTCGCGTGACGGTGTGACTGGCCGCGTGACAGCCCCTCCCAGCTAAGGGTGACGCGACGCGAAGCGACGATTGGGGGTTGGTAGTCACGCAGAGCCCTCGTGTGTTGGCAGCACTGTGCTGAGTCACCACGACCTGTCGGGGAACTACGGAGAAAGGGGTGGGGGTAGGGGTTAAGTTCCGGTATTAAGTTGCAAACGTTCTCTGCTCAGCACTCGGGAATTGGCTTGCGAAGGGAAGTGGCCCGGGGTTGGGGGGGGGGGGGGGGGGGGGGGCTGCTGAGCTTCGCCTCCCTGTCCCTGGTGTTGCTGTGGATTCCATGACGTGAATGCGCCTCTCACACGAATCCAGCGACATGTCTCAGAGGGAGAAGCACAATCTGCTGTCTTACAGGTTGTGTTGCCTATTGGATAGGCAAGCCACAGCCTTCCCCCTTGCGAAGGCCCTATTACCTGCCCTACGCGCTACGTGTCATGGGACAGTCTGACCTTGTGTTTGAACTGTCAATTGTCTCTTCTCTCTCTTGGGATTAGTAAATCGATTATTATATATCAACGGGTATGCGTTATATTTGTTGACCGGACTTAATAGGAACTGTTTCGTCAAAGGCTCCAGGCTCCAATCTAACATGAAATTGTGTTCGGTTATGAAGGGTTCCGTTTTATTTTCTGTACGTTATGAATCATTCGGCCAGTTGGTTGATCAGAAATATTCCGTAGATTTTCTTTTCACGGTGGACGCGCGCTCTCTCTCTCTCTCCTCTCCTCTCCTCTCTTTCTCGCCCCCCGTCCTGTCGTCCCGGGGAGGTGGAAGGAGGGGGGAGGGGGCAACGACCGCATGAAGTGTCATACGCCTGGGTCTAGACCCAGCTTGCTATTACTGGCGCTGGTTCTATACGCAGCGGCTTGTATCAGTTGACCTCTCCGCGTTACCTTCTAGCCCAGGGCATCCAACTCACTGTGCAAGGATTGCACCACGTTACGAATGGTTTGTAAATCGAAGATTACGATAAAATTTCGTGATGATTCATTCGAAGGGCATAAAATTAGGCCTCTCGATTTTCTCCCTGAATAGTGACGAATAATTCAAGTGGTTTGAAATCCCGATGACGGGAGAATCGCAAATTCCTTCCTGACGGAATATTTCTGTTGCTCAAATTATTCGAAGATAGAACGGTGCCAAGTCTCGTGACGTTCACAACTCTCGCCGTGCGGGCTCCCTAAGACGAGTGACGTCACCTCGGGGATAAGAGGCCCGGAGTGGGGAAGGGGGAGTCACCTTGGGCCGCGAGACATCAGACGGAACGAGCAGGCGACTTTAAAGCCAGCAGAGGGTACAGTTTGTACAGTAAGTGTTTCGCCGAGGGCCGCGCCCTGGCCGCCCTAGAGAGCCTGGAAGGAGAGAGGCGACAACTGTCATGGCGGCAGTGGGCCTGGCAGCCGCCGGGATCCAGCTGGGGACAGCGCATGCGCTGTGCCTCGCTACATGGGCGCGCGCTGAGGGTGCGGGGTAGAGCGGACACAGATGGATCCCAGGCCGGCAGCAGCCATGACAGTTGTCGCCTCTCTCCTTCTAGGCTCTCTAGGCCGCCCTGGCCGCGCCCCTCCTCTGTCCCAGCTCGGCTCAGCGGGCATCGACTCGCGACTGCTCGCGACGCGGCGGTATTGAGAGTGAGAGAGACGGAGCGAGGCGCACTGCCCGGGGGAGCGAGAGGGGCGGAGCGAGAGCGAGCACCTCGGCAACCTGTTGCTATGGCGGGGAGCGTTGCCCGCTGTCTCGCTGCTCAGGCAGCGGTGCAGTGCTTCCTCGTGATCCTGGAGGAGCCGCGCTGGCTCTCTCGCTCACTCTCTCTCAGCCCACTGTTCGCCCCCGTTGAGATCCTGCGTTTCCTCTGGCCAGTTGGATGTTGTCTTTTGAGTGCGTAAAAGATGTGGAGCCCATAATGCGCTCGACAGTAGCGCTGCCAGTCTGACCAACATGCGGGCTGTCATGGTGGCTACCCTGTCCTGGTATGTCCGCCACGCTGACGTGGAGTGGACCTTCTATCAGCCCCGTCACATGCCGCTAGTGACCTCACACACTTTAGGAAGAAAAAAAAAAAATTGGTAGCTTTACTTCAAAATATTTTTATGAAATTTTGATCGGAGAGAAATGACGAGTCCTCCTCAGTCCTACTGCAAGGTCGCATTTCGGACAGTTGATTTGTCACAGTGCGCGTTCCAGTTTTCCGTGCAATCTCTATGTCAGGTGGCTGCGTTGGCATTACTGTTTTACAAACTAGTCACGGGATTGTCGTCAAAATGACGTCTAAAACGTCCAGTCACGCTGAGTACAGTATTGCGATGTAAAGCACTTAAGGCACAGAAATATGACCGGCCTCCTGCTGAGGCGGCCATTTTGACCATGCATGAAGGCCACGCATAGGGGATTACCAACAGCCTATAAGGGATTGCTCTCCGGTATGAGAAATTTGTTAGTTGTTATTTCTTCCTCTTTAGTAATGCTGGTTGGCCGCGACAGGCTTCCTCTGCAGGGTTTCCCTCCCTCAGAGGTCGACGCCCTCAGAAAGAAGGGGGGGAGAGGAGGGGGGGGGGGGGGGCAACCGTCGGAAAAGAGTCCGTTATTGGATTACCTGTAGGGAGTTCACTCGAGTGGCGACCACTACACTTGAAGCGTAAAACTCTTAACAAACTAACCCAGGGCATGCTATTATGTGATAAACTTTGAAATTAGTGCAAAGATCTCAAATCCAAGAGCAGTTCGCACATAACAATAACTCGCATTCTCAATCATGACTGTGTGTTTGCCGCATGGGAGTTTAGGATGCCTTGATTACCTAGTGGTCCTGGAGGCCGTGATAGTGGTTGGTCTCAAACGGGCGGGCGGGTGCAACGGCTCGACCCGCTCGTGGGAGATCTCTGTGCCGGTGACTCCGACCTTCACGCTTTTGCTCGTGCTCCTGAGCTCCAAGGTTCACTGCACTTTGTGTCTGCTCCTCCCCTCTCCGGGTAGGGGCCGTACCGGTCGCCCCCACCCAGCTGTCGGCACCCCCCCCCCCCCCCCCCCCCCCCGGCCCCACTGCGCCCCGCCCCGCCGCCCCCACCGCGAGTCAGCCGGCCGGCTGGCTGGCTGGCTGGGCTCTCTATGGCCGAGCCGAGCCCAGCCGAGACCGACGTGCAGCGAGTGGACATAACCTAGCCCTGCTCGTGCTCGTGCAGGGGCTCTGGCTCTGGTCGCAAGTCGCACCATACCTGGCTGGTCCAGTGCAGTGTGTTGTATTGTGGGGGGCCGCAGCGCTAGTGACGCGCCGTGGGCTGCAGCTGCCACCCCCGCTCAGCCACGCCACGCCACGCCGCGCCGCGCCGCGCCCGGTGCATTCGCGCAGCTGTCGAGGTCCAACGCAGTGGGTCGGGTCGTGTTTTCGGTTCGGTCGGGCCCGGCCCGTTCGTTTCGGTCAGAGACAGCGCGTGTGCCTGCTGCTCACTGCTGCTGCTGTTGTCCGCTTGGCAACAGTCCGACTGTCTGTCTGTCGGTCTGTCTACCGGCCTGGAGCTGGAGCGGCTCGGCCTGGCCGCGCCCAGCCAGCCGGAGCACCCGGAGCTCCCGGAGCCGGAGCTGAGCCCAGCCCATCGAGGTGCAGTCCGTGTTCTCCGGGTGGTGTGTGGGCAGGCCGGCATGTTTCACCCGTTGGACCACAGCAAAGTACAGTCATCGCCAAAACTGCCCCGTCTCGTCGATACCGTACCGCTATGACTGTCCCTGTACGTGAGTCGATTACTGCACTTGGGAGTTGCTGTTATTGTCCTGACCGAGAAAGTTGATTTGACGAGGGCTGTACGTCGTGCTGCGTGGGCCGTGACATTCTCCTCGCAGGATGGGCGGACAGGACAGGCGTCGTCTGCTCTGCCGCGGTTATCGCCCCGCCCACGTGTCGACGATACTCCGCGCGTCAGAGACTTAACTGCTCGCTTTACTGCTTAAGTTAGTGCTTAATGTCGACGTGGCGCCTTGCCGCAAGGAGCATCGACGCTGGCGTGACGGCCCACCCCGCAGGCCGCTGTGGATATTTTGGTGTTTGAGGGGGCACGGCGAAATTCTTGCGAAGGACAACTTTGCAATACAAAGAAATTGAAGGAATTTGACTTCAGCGTTATTTTCTTCGCAGAAGTGGGCGGCGGGTGGGTCGAGCTGCCCGCGAGGGAACAAAACACGTTCCTCAACGAAACTTGGTGAAGTTCAACCATGTACAGTATGTAGAGAGATCTTTGGGTGGAGTTTTGAAATAGAGGCCTGCCCCATTGCTCGGCGTGGTGGGTGGCCCCAGGCAGGCCACAGGCAGGCAGGCCCCAGGGCTTCACCAGCCATCGCCCGCTATCGACCAGGCTGCGGTTAATGTCACCGCCTTGATGATGTCGAGGGCGAATGCAGGAAGGTACTGGAAAGCGGGGCGCCATGGCTGCCCACTTTCAGAAGGATTGCCGAACTTGAGGACACTTATCGTCCCCCCACCCTATTCTCCTCTCCCCTCTTCTATTAAGAATTAATACTGCGAATCCCTCTTCATTGTGCGCTGCACTTCAATCTGCGGGAACCGGAGGAATTCTTGACTAACCGCGGTTCATCAAATTGAAGAACTGACTTTTGCCAAAACCTGTTGTGGTGCGCTCAGGTTTTCATCGCGCTTGTCGCGGAGTGATGTCACTTCGGTTGACGCTGCCCCGTGCCGTGCAGTGCCGTAAGTTGGTCACGGCTAACCTACCTCACCTCACCTCACCTCACCTCGCCTCACCTCGCCTCGCCTCACCTCACCTCACCTCACCTCGCCTCACCTCGCCTCACCTCGCCTCACCTCGCCTCACCTCGCCTCACCTGACCTCACCTCAGCTCGCCGCACCCCACCTCACCTCACCTCCTCCACCGCGCCGCGCCCCACCTCCCTGCACTGACAGCAGCAGCTGTTCAGACGCGTCGACTGCCTCGCTATCTCGCGCATGAGTCACGCGTGACTCACATCCTGCGCCGCGGTCGTCCCGCCCCGCCCCGCCCCGCCTGCCTTCTAGCCAGTCCAGCGAGTCTCTCCCTCCCCCTCGCTTGGTCGCACTCGCTCAAGGGTTGTGCACCTCCTATAGCCTCTCCTTGTCCTCGATGTGGAGCTTTTGATGAGTAGGTACAGTAAAGGGGCACAGATACACCGACTGGCGACATTCTCTTAGCGTCCGAAAGCAATTCTGTACACGCCAGAACACCCCTGCAGTGATCAGGGCGTCGGCTGGCGACTCGAGTCCCGTAAAGGCGTAATAATTCCCTGGGGTGTGACGTGTTCATTCATTCATACCGCAGGTAAAATAGGGAGGAGACTCGTAGGGCTGTAGTCACAGTAAGAGCCCTAGTGACATGGTGACAGTGAGGACTCCAGTGGCAGTCAGAGCTCTAGTGACAGTGAGGACTCTAGTGGCAGTCAGAGCTCTAGTGACAGTGAGGACTCTAGTGGCGCAGTCAGAGCTCTAGTGACAGTGAGGACTCTAGTGGCAGTCAGAGCTCTAGTGACATTGAGGACTCCAGTGGCAATAGGGTAGTCCGGAGATAGCCAGAACGGAAGTTGAGAAGAAGTCAAGAATACCAAACCGGATAGTAAACATAGGTCTCGTCAGCGG
>CABIKL010004132.1:0-10103 GCA_902196195.1 Aptinothrips rufus | reverse complement strand
TTACCTGGGGCGGAGGGGGGGGGGGGGTAAAAAAATCCCAAAAACGTGATTACGTAATATGTGGACGGCCCCTAAGCAACAAGGTTGGGTCACACTTCAATGTAACTGGCGTTGGAGAGAAGCAGAAATTTTTGGACCTAAAACTATGGCAGGCTGTTCAAGGTAACAATGTCAAATATTTCTCACTCTTTATTAGATTCTTTCTTCTCTTTCGACACTCATGCATTTATATTTCCATTATTTATTTTTGGCTGAGCTCATGTCATGTCATAGTAGTCTATCCTATAAAACAAAAAGTCATGAGCCCAGCCGTCCTGGCATGCCAGAGCCTAGTTATTTTTTTTTTATCATGCAAAGTACAGAAGTATCTCTGCAATTCTTCTTGTAAAGGCTGATATATATCCTGATGCGCCACCTCATAAGTTTACGTTATTTTGTCTTAAACATGGACGAGTCTTGACAATTACTTTATCTGCCCCTTAGGTGCTGTTAGCTTGAAATTGGAGCAATCCGATACATCAGAGACCCTCAAGGGTGTTCGGGCATGGCTCAAAGATGCTCCCAAGCGATGGAAGAGTGAGTCATTCCAGTGAAATTCACAGGCAAGATCTGCATGATCATTGTCTTTGGTGGTCTACCAAAGAAACAAACTTTAAATTTTATTGCACTTAAGACTGAACAGATTAGCATATTATTTTATATTCTGACTAATTGAATTTGTCGTTATGACGATATTGCGCAGATACCTGTGTCGTGTTGTTTTTCTTAGCAAAAACTGAAAGTCAGTTTCTTTTTCTTCTAGAAGGAAATGAAAATGTTTCTTTGGAATTGCATTTGAAATTTTGTTTATTTCACTGATGCTTTGACGTGTAAATGTCTTTCTGTATTGTATTTTCAATATCCTAAGCTTTTGTCCAGTCATTAAAGTTTATAATTTATCTTTGCTGTAAGATGTGCAGTTTCACTGGTCTTGATTTTTGATGATTTTAAGACTGAGCAAATTAAAATATTTTGTTTTTGTTATGTTTTCCATTCTGTTCGTTGAATCATGTTGTGCAGATCTCTGTATTTTGTGTTCTGTTTATGGAGCGGAGTCTAAATGTGTCTTTGGCATATATCCTGAGTTTTTGTCCATTGTCCATGCAGACAGCTGGCAGCGGCAGAAGAGGTGGCATCAGTAGCAGCGCTGCTGGCATCAGAAGCAGGAGGCTTGGTAGGAGCATCAGCTGGGCTGGCAATACCACCATAGGGGCTGGCCGTACTGAGGGTTCGACATCAGTAGGCTAATGGTAAGTTGGTTATTTACCATCGAACATCACCCGTACCATGAGAAACCAACACACCACTGTAAATATTTACCATGGATCAATATTTCGCAAGGTATCCTGTGGTGAAATTGGATACCACTGCGAATGATACCATGGGAAACCAGTTTACCATGGTAAATGAGTTTACACGTGCGCTTAAGATTCCAGCAATTTTTCAAAACTTGCTTATATCACGCAAAGGCCTCATCATCACTCTTTTTTCAAAAACGATGAACACTGTACTTCAAAGCGATGACAAAGTCACACTAAATGTATTTGTACAACAATTTGTACAAAGTTAAACCGTGCGCTTCGTTTGCACGATTTTGTACGTTTCGTTTGTACGATTTTTCCGTTTTGTGCCCAAATTTGCACAAAAAGTGTGCGTATAATATGCACAAAATCGTGCAAATGAAGCGTAGGTTTAATTTCGTACAAATATTCGCACAAAATTGTACAAATACATTTAGTGTGTTCATCACACATCACAAATGATGATATTTTGTAACACATATTTTGAGCACTGATCATCACTTGTAAATGTAATTATTTAGTACCGTTAGTATGAAAATAACCGCATTTAGAGCGATTATCATCGCACATTAATGCAATGAAGAAGTTATTGCTCTAGGGGGAGCGATGATTCGAGGGAATCGCTTTTGAGAAATTATTGCGCTTGAGTGTGTTAAGATCATCGCTTTTGAACTTGCAGTGATACGTAAGATGTAACAGCATTTTTGGATGAACCGCCAAAAGTTCATTCCGCGAAGTAAAGTTACTGATTGAAGTCCCGGGTACCAAGCGACTTGTCGGAGACTTGAAACACGGACGTTGTCGTTCAGGAGAGACATTCATCATGGGACGCACGCACCATGGTGCCAACGTACTAACTACAGTTACCAGGGAGGCTTTCACCATGCGAAAGTGTGCAAAAAATAAATAAATGGTAATTATCTCTGTACTATGGAGAACCATTGCCGTGGTATGCCTCATTGATTTTCAGGACTGGGTTGCTCATTTCATGGGTTCCCCAGGCTGGTAAGAAATTTTTGATACAGCAACTCAATCAATATTTTTCATGCACGAAGAGAAAAAGTATACCTTAAATTTTAAATATTTATTAATACTTGTAATTATAATAATAACTATCTTCACAACTATAAATTCAAATTATTGTCCATTGTGCATTATTGCTTTACTTTTTCAGCTCCATACATAGATCATGCGGCGCAATTAGACAGTAATTTAAGTATTAACCATAACGTGCGTCTAAATGTAACTTTCAGCCAGGCAACGCGTTGTAGCTGAAGTTTCAAAGATACAGCATCCAGTAGATATCAATGTTGAATTAGCTGGCATAAAAATCCTAGTCAGAAAAACCGATCAGTGATTCCCATAGGCGAGACAACTGACCGCCCACACATGCAGCAACCACAGAAAATTATATAAACCCCCGTAATCACCCATCATAATAAGATATTCACAATCAAGAAATGCCAAATAAAAAAGAAAGTGAAAAGATACAATGCTAACTCGAAGAAGGTTCCAATAGTCACTCCAGACTACCAACGAAGTCAGTTGTACAGCTTGTCGCACTCGTTGCAAAGCACCGCCGCCACGCAATCGGTGGCTAACAACGCCTCCCAGATGGCCTCCCTCTGCTGTCTGCAGTCTGCCGAGCTGTGGTCGCAGAAGAATGTATCGGTCTGCCGCAGAAGAACAAGCCGCTGCAGAACCTGGAGAAGTAGTTCCCGTTCCCGTAAGTACATTTCTAATATCCTCATACGGTGAGTTAACTTTTACGACTCTCAATAATATTTCTACTCGCTCACAAAATAGTAGAAAGCAGAAAATATGCAAATAAATATCAGCATATTTGACATTTTAGTATCAGCATACTTGAAATGCAATCAGCATGCAAAGCCATTCTCTGTTCGTAACGAAGTATTTTGTCTGTATTGCAGAGGATTATAGAGGATTTACCTAGTATTGCGAGCTAGTATCATTCGCAACGTTACAAACTATTTGAGTTTGTAATAACTATTTAACTGTGTAAAATAAAGCAAATCCTTTGTAATACAAACAAAATACTTCGTCATTTACGCAAAAAGTAGTTTAAGAATACATAATACTCTCAGAGTGTTCATTTTTGCGGTGCCATGGTTGATGACTGATACTAATCTTGGAAAACAATAATTTTGAATGATCCCAGCCTCGGTTGGTGCCCCGGCCCGGAAAGTATCAAAGACCAAGGCTCGAATTTCCAGCACGCGTATTAGGGCGTCCCACTTTGAGGGGCCAGACGTCTGAATGTTCGGCTAAGATGTTTTTTCGTTAGATTCCATACAGAGAAGAAGCTGTGCCAAATTTGAGCGCTCTCCGACCGATTTTACCCGCCGCTCAAGCCCACCAAAGTTTCGGCACTTTTTCGTAACGCGCGCGCACGGCCATGTTTGACCGCGCCTAGCGCCACTCTGCCGAAGCAGATTGCGGTAGTTTGCTGTTCAGGCGGCACGGGAGGGACCCCCTTAGATGTTCCGATGGTAAAATCAACGACCCACATCAAATTTTCAATCCGACCGCCAACAGTTTCGAAAAATTTTGATTTTGGTTGTACTTAGATACGAAATCAAATTTCTGACAATTTTCTTCACCGAGGCCGAGAGCCTCTCAGGTACTCATAATTCCGCCGATTTCGGCCTGCGCGCTGGTTTCTGCAGCCTGGCGTTGTATGTAAGTTCAAATAGAGCTCTATTTGAGAACGAGCCGAGTCCGTACCAAGAATAATATTTTGCCCTGATCATCGGCTCTATGAAAGGCAAATTTGGTGAGAATATCGTCGACTATTTAGAATGCATGTTTTGAGATAATCGCGTGTTTCCATTTTTCTACAATCGCTGTAAAAAGATTCGAAGACTTCTGGCCCTCGAGTGCAGGTTTCGGACCCAAGTTTGGGGCGTTTTTCTTGTAGTTCTCGGTCTTAAGAAGCAACCAAAAATCGCCGGCTCCACCTGCGACGACGCGTCTTTAAACTACACTGTTCAAAGGGTCAAAAAGCGGCATATGGTAAAAGCTGGACCTTGGGGCCCAATATCTCAGTTCCTAGTTGCTGGGGTGAAAAACGCTCTTGGCTGTGAGCTTTTAAGGGTTGGGTAGCATCGAAAAAAAAATCGGCGTCAACATCTGGAGGGAGGCAAAAACCGGCCTAAGTGCAACTCATCCTTTTTCAGTATATTTCACTTAATTCTCAAAATTGACACACTTAGAAGGCGCAGAGGGTACCGAAGGAATGCCCATCACCAGTTGAGTAATTTACCACTTCAAAGTACATGCTTCCTCCCTAAAATGTTCCAAAATCGAGAATTTTAGAAAATGCGGAACATGGCCCACCACTGCGGTGAAAAACAACCTGAAAAATTCTAAAATTTTCACTTTGGGCTTGATTATCTCTGAAACGCGCCATCGGAGGGCTAAAACGAGGGCATATTACGATTCCCCAGACAAGTTTGCTTTGGAAAAAATACTTTTGTAACCATAAATCCGTTCTCGTTTGTTTGAATAAGAAAATATCAAATCAGTGCAAAATCGCCGAAATCTACCCGTAAAAAACGCATGAAAACTTCAAAACATTCTGCCGCCCGAACCGTTAGACGCAGACCTCTCAAATTTTGCACGGGATCAAGGTTACATAGGTAGACTCCAAAAAAAAATCGGGAGCAAAATCGGTGACATCCACCTGTCAGGCCTGGTTGCGGTCATCTAATTTCTAGCCACGTGCAACCAGTCGTCTATACTTACAAGCGCCGTGTGAAATCGTGCCACAACCAAATCCACAGCCAGCCTAACAAGTGAACATATTCAAGTGTAAATTTCAGATTTTGACGCCAATTTTTTTGTGAGATCCAGACCACCTTTTATGTCTAAAGAAACCATTGAAAACGGCGGAATCTCATAAAACATCAAATAAACAGATCTTTTGCCTCATTTTGACTTAAATCTCACATACCTATTCCAAAGGCATGAAACATGTTTATTTTTCACCCGACACTAAAATTAACCTCAGAATCAAACTCAGCGAGGTCGAAAACCTTAGTAATGATTCTCTTTGTGTCAAATTTCAAAACTTTTATCAAAAGCCCATTCTTTTTGCAATTTTGTTTTAGGTTTCATTTTAAGAATATTGAGGTAAGAAAAGAAAATTCCGATATCAACCATCAAAAGTATTTTTACTGACGTTTTCGACCACGCTCAGTTCGATTCTGGGGTTTATTTTGGTGTAGGACGTGAAAAAACAAATTAAATGCCTTTGGAATATGTGAGATTTCAGTCAAAATCAGGCAAAATATCAGTTTATTTGATGTTTTATGAGATTCCGCTGCTTTCAATGGTTTCTTTAGACATTATAGGTGGCCTTGACCTCGCAAATAAATTGGCGTCAAAATCTGAGATTTACACTTCAATATGTTCCCTTGTAAGTTTCAGCGTCCTGATCAACCTCACAGCTTGTACGCGCCTATTCGACACAAGGTGACACGGTGTTGTTCAGGATCTGGGCCACTACTTGGGCACCCATCTGTAGCCCATAGGGCCTAGTAAAAAGCCCCACTCGGTTTAATCCGATCGCGCGTATTAGTGTAGCTGTGGCACTTTTCAGATTTTCAGCATTTTCCCTGAAAGAAGTGCACGTTTCAGACTTTTCAGTGCTACTCCATTGTTTTTCATCCGATCACAGAGAGATTTCACAAATTCGAGTCATCAGTTTTATCCTTTCCTTATAATGGCTCGTCTACATTAGTCGCTTGGTTTCGTTGCAACCGTGATGATCCCTGTTCCAAGTCTCAAGCGACCATTCACAAAGTACGGTTCGGGTGTTCTCTGCGACTGCGTCCGTGCAACATGCGACTAAGTCGCATTGCGACTTGCGACTATTGTAGATGGACCCTAACTTAAACTGTTTTTTTCTTAATCTTTTTAAGATGATGGTGTTAAAATGAGAGGAAATTGATACACTGTGATTTAAAAGAACGAATACAGTATATGAATGGCCTGACCTCAATAACCCAAGTAAGCGTTCTCATGAGCACACATCTCTGAAGAGAAATCGACGTTGAAATAAAGTAGTCTACTATCTTAATTTTAAATGTAAGAGAGATTGGAAAACAGTTCACAGTTCACTGCATACAAGAAATATGTCACCACGTCATGATTGAATGTTTCCAGGTAAAAAATAAAAGCAAGGTTCCCGTAAATCACAGTATATCAATTACCTCTCAATTTTTTTTTTTTTTAAAAGAACAGTTTTAGCCAATGTAGGAAAAGATCAAACCAATGACTCGAATTTGTGCGCATTATTAAGGCAAAATACAAAGCATTAAACTCCAATAGGCAGTATATAGTCAAGAGAGCCTTAGGTTATGCTTATGCTTAGGTACGCCACAGTGCACCTAAAGCTGACGTGTTCTGGATATTTTATGATGTTTTGTCACGGCTACAGCCGAAAATTGACCAAAATCGATCTAAAAGACAAGAAAAAGGAGTTTTTAACCGCTGTAGACGTTTGGCTATTGTTAGTTTTGTGTGTAATCGAAAGCGCATCAAAAAATAGACCTCCTAGGCCAATAAAACGAGCACAAATTCATAAAGGAAACGTTCATCCAGAAATATTTATGAATTTCAACTTTGAATCCCTATCACTCCATTAAAACGACATCAAAAACAAAAATTAGTTTTTTACACAGGTTTGGCACATTGTTATGAACCTCTCTGTGAAATCTCTCTGTGATCGGATGAAAAACAATGGAGTAGCACTGAAAAGTCTGAAACCGTGCGCTTCTTTTAGGGAAAATGCTGAAAATCTGGAAAGTGCCATAGCTCCATTAATAGGGGCGATCACATTAAACCGAGTGGGGCTTTTTACTAGGCTCATACGGGCTACAGATAGGTGCCCAAGTGGCCCGGACCCTGAACAACACCGTGTCACCTTGTGTCGAATAGGCACGTGGCACGTACAAGCTCTTCACTTGTGCAGTAGACTCCTCCCCCCTCCTTACTTCATCGGGCAGCAGCTCTGTGCGCTGCCTCAGCAGCCGGACCACCTCCCGGAAGTTCCCCCTCTCGGCGGCCTCGCGGAGCAGCGCGGCGGGTTGCCGGGCTGGCCACAGGGCTGGCCCCTGCATAGGGCGCCCCGAGTCGGGGCCTGGACGCACCCCTGGACCCGGCCTGGAGTTCCCCATGGCGTCGCCGTGTCGGGTCACCACCTAATCTGGAACAAAGCAAAGCACAGTGCACATTTGAGCCACTGAAGATCGAACTTGAGGTTTGGATTGTCGCATATTCTACATTGAATGATAAAGTTTTAGGAATCTAAAGTATTTAAAATATTCATTTCGATTTCGAACGATTTACATTAATATTTTCGAATTTTATTAAACGTTGATTTTCGAATATTTGTTGTTCAAATTGTAAATCTAGGATTTTCACTTTCTTTTGAATTTGTAAAGTATAATACGTGAGAGTGTATGCCACCCGGCCCCCTGTGGATAGGGTGTTTTTAAAAAAAATCCTTCAATTGACGTTTTTTGGGAAGGTTTGGGACCGATATTACGCTGTGCGAAATTTGCGAGCTGTACGTCAAGGGGAACCCGAGGCCCTTCCCTCGTTCGCCTAGCTCAGTGTTGCGTGGCCGGCGATAATCTACAAATTTTCGTGGGGCTTGGTCTGGGATGTCTTCTGACCGCCAAAACAAGTCGCCACCGTGGCATCGCAAACCGCAACAACTACCTCGTTAAAAAAAAAAAAACGCGAAATTGCATATTTCATTTCTACGGATAAAAAGATGCGCCGCGTTAGATTCGACACTGCGGATAATTAGACCGTCCTCTAGGCTGATGATTGCCTAGTAGCGTGCACTTCCTCCTCGCGTTATGATTCCGGAAACAGCGCATAAAGTTGACGCGAAGCGCAAGTCAAATTCAAACGAAGCGCGCGAAGGAGGCGAAAAGGGCCGCCAGAGCTCGGAAATAGAGGTGCGCTGCGCCTCGGGTTCCCCTTGACGTACAGCTCGCAAATTTCGCACGGCGTAATATCGGTCCCAAGCCTTCCCAAAAAACGTCAATTGAGCAAATTCCGGTGACTTGTGAAACATCCTACCGTGGGAGTCCCACTGCACCGAACCGAGTAAGCAGCCGGGCAGCGGCAGCGCTGCGACGCAAATAAAAGGATGGCCAGGATCATGAGAAAAGGGCGCGCTGATGTCGAACTCCGGCCAGTCTGAGGGTGCCCGTCGCCACGTTGCGACGCTCCTCCCAATGCAGCCTAAATATTCGTTTTTGTGCTCTGTGGATTAAAGACGGTAGGGTGGCCCAAAAAGAAAAAAAGTTGTGAGAAGGGTAAATTTGGATACCTTGAACCCTCACACAAGAGGCTAGGGAAAAAAAATGGATATCGGAGGACGCTTTCCCGAGGCGCACAGCACTTCAAGATTTCCAGGCGTCAGCGAGTGGAAGGGACGGGATTACGGTTCGCGGCCCCGCGCTTTGGCGCGGGGTCACATAAGTGAGGGAGAAGTGTCAGACTGTGCTTTTAGGGGTCTTCTGTCTTTACAACTAAAGTCCGCATCAGTATCTTGCACCTGTTTGGGTACATCACGTTGAAATTTCAAAATGTAATTAGTGTTAATTACAACCAAATTACATAAGCTAGGTTAGGTTTGGTTGCACGCGCGGTTACATTATCAGGTGGGCTACGGATCTAGCCATAGCTGGTCACTCCACCCCAGCAACACAGCGAAAGATCCTCAAAAAGAATGATGGAGACATAGCGACGCTCACGGCCATGATTCAAATCAGCGCGCGCTTTGCAGTGAGAGGGCGCCGGCTGTCAGATGACAGTAAATCTCGGGGTAGAACTCGGTAGAACCTTGATAATATCAAGTTGATATGTTGTTCCCCTTGTTCCCCCCTACAAGATTCACCCACTCATTCCCAGTTCAGAATTTGTGGCGCTATCACCTTTTTTGCCGTAGTTCGTCTCGACTCGCGGCGGCGGCGGCTGGGTCTGGGAGCGGGTCGCGGGCTGCGTCGAGAGTCGCAGGCTCAACCATGTTGGCACGACCGAGTGTCAGTGTGAACCGTGAGCTACGGGTGTCCTGCCTCGCCGTTTTAAGGACTTGTAGCCGCTGGGGCGGGGTGGGGGTGGGGGCGGGGCGGGGGTGTGGCTCCCTCTGCTTTCGCAGGGAGGGGAGGGGTGAGGTAAGGTGTCGTGGCGTGGTGTACCTCCCCTCAGGGGAGGTGCGTTGTGTCTCCTCATTTGTAGGACCGTTTCTTTATAGTTTGAAGTTTCTCATACTGATTCACAAATAAGAGACACGCCTGGATGCAACCACGCGAGAACCGTGGAGATAATAATGCTCGCGCCTTCGACTCGAGGGCGCCCTTCGCTCATGCCAGGATCAAGTTAGATGTGCTACGGATGTAAACCATGGCATCTCCACCTTTCACCCAGCCCCCAGCCCCCTTCCCCCGCCGCCAGCCCGTACACCCCGTACAGCAAGCGGCCAGGGACGAGAGGACATAGAGAAGGCGCACTAGTACAACCTTAAATGATTTCTTCGTCTTACGAAGAATTTCCTTCGTATTACGAAGGATCATGTGTCGATAGGTGTATGGGATAAATAACTTTTAACGCAAAGACTTGTTTAAACTTCAATAACTTCTGTATAATCTCATTTTCACAAGTACAGCCTAACAGGGACGCTCAACAAGTGCGCCTACCAGACACATACAGATACAGATTGCG
>CABIKL010004131.1:0-10104 GCA_902196195.1 Aptinothrips rufus | reverse complement strand
GCTCGGCACGGCTCGGCTCGGCTCGGCTCGGCTCGGCTCGGCTCGGCTCGGCTCGGCTCGGCTCGGCTCGGCACGGCACGGCTCGGCCCGGCGCGGTGCGGCGCACAGCTCAATAATTAATCCATCCTCTAATGAGACTAAAGAGCCCTCTGATTTGGGGCGGACTACATTTCAGTCATAAAGAGGTCCCAGTTGGCACGCCCCAGTGACCGGGCACGGCAGTGAGAGCAGAGCCCTGCTAAGAGCAGATAGCTTCTATTTTAATCCAGCGTCTTGTTAGAAGGAAAGCTGCAGAGCGCGGGCTCGAGAGACCACCCACCTGCAATCTCCCCAGCCTCACAGTGACTTTTTGTAAGATCCTCTTGTATTTCTAATACAACCATAGGTATGGTATTTACAAGGAATTAAATTACAGCATACCGAACTGTATATCCTAAGTGACGAAACTTATTAGGATAATAACGGATGAAAATAAATCAGAAGCTACTTACAAAACAGTTAATGTCAAGCTAAGAGTGTATCGTTCGTATCGAAACTGTTGATGTCCCAGCTGCGGATCTCTTCCGATCGTATCGAAATGCTGCCCATGTCGTGTGCCGCGGCTCCCTAGAGGGGTTGAAGTGCTCACATTCGTCGCGGGAATGGGAAGGGGGTGGGGGTGGGTTGAGGTGGGGGTGGGTTGGGGTGGGGGTGGGGTTGCGGTGGGGTGGGGTTGGGGTACGAAGGGGAAGGGCTGAAAGGTGGGAGCGCAGGACTCGCCCCGCTCCCAGACCTGAACGGACCATAGAAACGAAACCAGATGACTCTTCGCCGCTACTCACACGGGTACACCGAAAACCGAAAACCCAGATTCTGGGAATGCAACCCAGAAACCATGAGTAGAAAAATAATTATCAAGGTCGTTTTGCGACTTATTCCAAGCAGAGTTTCGTAATCATTTTCAAACAGGTCTCAAAATCACCTCCAAAAATACATACTTTTTTTTACTCTTGGTTTCTGGGTTGGGTAGGCCCAGATCCCGGGTTTTGGTTTCGCTGTGCAGGATGAACTGCCTCGACTCTCAAAGCTAGTCACTTGTCCTCTATCTGCGAGAAACTCGCAATCCAAGGTCAAGGAGGTGTTTGTTTGCTAGCATTCTGCAGGATTCGGGGTTCTTTTACTTTCGGCGAGCGTTGAGATAATACGTAGAACTCGGTGCTATCGGATTAGAGGCGGTCAGTCCGCACTCCTGCTGGCTAAAACTTAGCGAGGGGAAGGGGATCAGAGGCGGGGGCCTGTGTGAGAGGGTCTACGGCCGGCCAGGCGGGCTACGGTCCACAAGTTCCCACAGGAGTTTGCAAACTGCCGAGGGAGACAACTAACCGTGTACCCTGTGTACCGATTCCTGGCGGTCAGGCTTGTTGTTTGTGATTTAGGAGCTCTGGTTTGCCGCCACCAGATGGCGCAGCACCCGCGGCAGCGCCTGCACTCGCCGCGCACTGAACGGGCTTATTGACCAGTCAGCGTCACTGACTTCCGGGCAGCGTACTGCAAAGCTCAAGAAGTCTCCAAATCGAAGGAATTCTCGAGAGAAAAAAAACATGCAATCTCGAGCCGGTCAGTGCTCGAACACCGATTTTCGAAGGAAAGAAAACTTCGATTCGACAGGTTTCTAAAACCTTCGGGTTTGTCATCCAAATCGGAGAATTATTGAGTTTTGCTTCAACAAGGAGTCCTATGAGGACGATAAGAAGAGAAAACGATTCTTTTCACCGGCTTCAGACCTCTGCTCGGCTCCCACGGATGGCGGACCAGCCAACCGGCCGGCAACGTGGTAAGGTCACGCCACTCGCAGTTGGCGCCACAGATAAGGCCAATACAGGTGTACCAACAGCTCGGAATGAGCAAAGCACACCTCGCTCGCGCGGTAATTGAACCGGCGACAGTGCATTATCACACTTATAAATTGCGGGCATGGGTTCAAGTCTCGGGTCCAGCAAGTGTATATTTAGGCAGCACTGCAAGAGTGCGACGCAACGCTAAGGAGACACACCACTGCTCGACTCCAAGACTCGAACAAGCAGCCAACGTCAACAACAGAGATAAATTAACATCACGACCGCAATTTTTCTAGTCCCAAATCTAAACTTTGAAACGACGAGAAATTTCCATATAAGTTCTGGCAGCGGTACCCCGCGCGGGGACCCAGTCCACGACATGAATGCATCTTGCCTCAAGTAACTTCACTTTCTCGTGCGGTGGGAGGCAGACAAAGCATCGCAAATCGTGCCGGACCAGGGGCACCCGGCACGACCAAAGCAGATCACACACTTGAACTCTCCATTTCAGAACCAAAAAAAAGCCAAATTTCCGAATAAATTCGCCTTAAATTGTATAAGTTCTGTTACAGTGATATAATAGAAAGAACTGCTATTCGGTAATATTTCTGAACTAATAGCGTCGCAATCACAGATTTGTTTTAAATTTTCTGGCTGTGTTAACGAATAAATGAAGAAGTGAAATTTAACTAGGAAGCAAGAACAGGCCCTTTTACTTTTTTCGCAGGGCACATGCAGGAAACACTGTGCGGCCGGGAGACCTCGTGCTGAGCTTTCTCCCTGAGGTTAGACTCAGCCCAGCCCAGCCCAGGCCAGCCAGCCACCACCAGACCCAGCGGTCCATAGCGGGACTCGGTCCCGGCCCATCCCAGCATCCCGCGGCGGGGCGGCGCGGGGCGGGGCGGCCTAACAAACACACAACTCGACACCTGCAAACACGTAACTCGACAGAGAAAGAGAGGTTAAAGTGTCATTCCGCCAAGTTAAGAGAGCCTTCCCAAAGCTTAACGTTGCTGAACAAATAATTCCACTGATTTTGCCTCTTCCAGATCTGAAAGTCGGAAAAGAAAGACAGGCTATGTAGTGCAAACGAGTGCAACCCAAAGGCGGGCTTTCCCTCCTAAGAGCCTTACGTAATTTATGGACAGCCCCCTAGCTCCTGCAGCTCAGCTCGGAGGAGGTCCCGATGGACGGACCGAGAGAGGCAGCCGGACCCACGGGAACCCCCTGTCCTCCCCTGCCCTCACTGCTGATAAAGAAGCTCGATGTCGAATTGAAGAGTCGGGCGCGAGTAGGGAAGGGGAGGTGCAGAGGCGGGCGAATCCGACGCTAGGAAACACAACGACTCCAGAGGCCTAGCACAAGGATCAGAGCAAGCAGCTCCACTGTGTGGCGCTAACCAGGATAAAAACGGAACTAAAAGCGTAATTTTTAATGTATTTGACATATTCGAGCATAGTTCTTCTTCAAACAAGTAATTTCAAATACATCTAGTTTACTGAAGGCTAATGTACTGAAATACAGAAGTCCTGTCCAAAATGTGTGAAGGTCACAACCGCGATATCCTGTGGTTTCCAAAGGGTTTTCGCGGATTCGTCGAGGACTTATTGCCGTGTTCCACGCTCCCTGTAGGCAGAGTATCGTATGCATCAGAGCCCTGCCGAGCAATGAGACGAGCTGGTTTATTCATCTAACCTGACATGTGACATGACCCTGCTTCCGCAGCCCGGTGCGGCACGGCACGGCACGGCACGGCGCAGCACGGAGCGCCGAAAAGACAAATGACAGGCGGATTGCTTTGCAACGCATTGGCAGGTCACGCCAGGCCACGCCAGGCCACGCCACGCCACGCCACTCGGATGGGGTAAACAAATGAGCGCCGTCCATCAGTCAGGGGTGCTAACTGCTGGGAACGCGAGAAAAAGACAGCCGCTCAATCAAAGTCGGCAGAGAGCCGCCAAACAGATTCACGACACGACGGCAGGCTGTGCATCACTGCATCCACACATCGACAGCTCCAAGCTCCAACAGCGCGTTCAAAACGACACCGGCCGGCTGGTGGGGAGACCCCGAGGGAGACCCTGCCAGACCACGGGTAGGCAACCCGCATGCAGCCCTGCGTGGCGGGACGGCCCGGCCAGGGTCCCCCGCCTGCCAGCGGGATCGAACTCCTCGCGCACTGTCTGCTATCGAGTACTAACGCAGAAGGAAAGGAACTCGTTCGGTGTACGCGATATCTGCAATGTGCACCGTATGAGAAATTGTCCGTCCCCAGTATACTCCTCCCTTTTGTTATGAGCGATGTGACGTTACATTGCCCATCAGAAGGCAGTCCACTATCAAATACTAACGCAAAAGAAAAGGAAACTGCCCTGGCTGAAAGTGATTCATAGAAGAAATTGTCCGGCCCCAGATATCTCCTCCCTTTCGTTATGAACGATGTGACGTCAAATTGCCTATCAGGAGGCAGTCTACGATCGAGTACTTACGCAGAAGGAAAGGAATCCGCCCGGGGTACGCGGTATGTGCAGTGTGCATCGTATGAGAAATTGTCCGGCCCAAATGTTGCGCTCGCCTTGGTGGTAGGGGGTACGGTGCAACATAGCCTATGTAGAGAGCATGTACTGTAGTCTACTAACGACAGGGAGTTATTTGGCTGCGCGAATTTTTTTCATCCGCGTTGGGTCGTGCAGAAATCCTTCACAACTTGCTTTAAAAAAAAAGTTTCCGTATGCATAAATTCCGTAAGTATATGACGTGTACTAACGCTGTACTAACGACCTGCATTACTTTTTGGGGTGTATTTGAATTAGGGCTTTCTAGCTTCACGTGGGTCACAGAGACCGTTCAGAGAATGTCTACTGCACCTTTTTCTCTCTTTTCTCAGGGTGGCGGGGCGGGGTGGTGGTGGGAAGGTCGAAGAGAGCTGCCCAAACGTCACGCTTGCATGGCAAGTGAGGAAGAATGTATCCTAGCGCTCTTGGTAATACTGTACTCAGTCGTCAGTGAAAGGAAGACTTCCAAAATCGTCAAAAGCTGCGTTACGTCATTCACAGACGGTCCCCGGGTGAAGTGGAAACACACCGCTGCAGACGATGTTGTCGTCGACGCCGATGTGACCCGGGGACCCGGCGGTCTTGTTTTGCACGGCGAGTCGGGCCATGTGGAGATGACCCGCGGGCAAATCAAGAGAGTCACTCAGAGTCATTCCAGCGGCTGCCTCAATCGGCTCATTCGGCCCAAGGTCGCGGCTCGGCTCGGCTCGGCTCGGCTCGGCTCGGCTCGGCCGCGCAGCTTCCACCGTGGCGCTATCCCCAGGATGAGGATGAGCGGGATCGAGCGGCGGTCGACTAGTTCACAATAAAAACTGCATGGATTGCAGGCGAATTCAAACCTGGCGCAGGATGCGGCTAGATGCGGCCCACGGGTACCTAGAGAGGTGCCTCGAGTCGCACCTTTCATCTGATCTCTCCCCCCGCTGGCTTCCAGAGGTACCTCCACAGGTATCCGCCTGCACAGCCTTTCAAAAAAAAAAAAAAAACTTAGTTCACAGCAACCAAATATTTCTTAGCCTTAGCCACTGAAGTTTAGGCGATGATATTACAACTGAGACGAGCTCTCTACCAGTAAAAAAAAAGTCCCCGGTCCAAGTGCCTAAGATCAATGCGTACTTCACTTCACCGCGGAGTATGCAGCACGCGGCGTGGCGTGGCGTGGCGCGGCGTGGCGTGGCGTGGCCTGTGGAGCCAACATTACAATCCAATCCTCGTGGTTGGAGCCGCCCAGATAGTTGGCGCCACTGGGTTACCGGTGGCCCGGAAGAGCGGCGTCGCGAACCGCAATCGCAATGTGAACCCTGCCTACATTCCCATGCATGCAGAAGAGGGGGCCTACCTGCAGAGGGGCCATCCTTAAAGCAAACGTTTGTAATTCTCGGATATTCAAATAGACCTACTGTTCGCTCTGAGATGGTTGCGAAGAATTCCTTCGCAAATTAAAAAGTATTTAAGGCATAGTAATGGAAATCATTATCTTCGCAATTACAAAAGCACTTCCTTCTCTTTAGTACTATAACAGTCCAGCCTGGACATTATCGGATCCAAGATTTCTCGTTTGCGAAGTACAATGATATGCATTGACGGCGCCGCGAGTCACCCCAGTTCACGATCGCATCTTGTTATTGTTGTTGTTGTTTTCATCGCCGTAAAAAAGGATGAGCGGTGCTGTGCCAGCGCGTGCCAGGAGCTGGACATCCCGCCCCGCCCCGCCCCGCCCCGCCCCGCCCCGTAACGTAGCCCTCCATTAGCGGTCCGAAATCATGACGGTAATACGTTTGTCCTCCAACATCAAACGGCAGAATCATGATCAACACGTCGCGAAGTTACATAAATATGGTGACCGGCCCGGGCCGAGCACACGCAGCCATCCACCATCACCAGCCCGCGACGAGGAGAAATACGTGCGGATCCGTCTCAGGTACTCAGAGCCGACCCGACTAGTTGGCAGAGTAAGCCGAACAATACTACTTACTACATCGAGTTTTGGTAGGCTTACAGCAAGAGGAAATCGAAAGCCTTTTTCGAAGTCTCTCAGGTGCGAACGGGTATACGAAAGACGCGCGTGGCATGGATTTCCTATTGATCCTCACAGTTACTCGATATTCCTGTTCGCGGCAGGACGACAGGAAATAACTTAAGTATACTTCAGTAGTATTTGAAATATTTCAGTGGAAGTGATGGAATAAATTCCAAACTATTTCAAATTTTATTGAATTTTGCTCTTACTTTTGCAAAGTTGTCGTCTAAATAACAAACATAATTTGCAAGGGAATTTGGCACTGACGTACATAACTAACTATGAAACTCAACCAAAACTTGGTACGCCGCAATGAGCAGTGAGGACTAAGAGATTGATCAGACTCCAAAGAATGTCGTGATGTCCTAGTGCACATGATGCACACTGAGTGAGGACAGAGACAGTCGTTACGAAACAAAGCGCACGGCATCGCGGCAAGCTCGCCTCGCCTCGCCCCGCCCCGCCCCGCCCCGCCCCGCCCCGCCCCGCCCCGCCCCGCCCCGCGCCGCCAGGTTCATCTCCTCGGCCAGCCGCGGCGGGGATCACAGTGATTTGCATACGACACTGGTGCTGCTGCTGGTTGCTGTGCACTGCAAAACTCACTTCTTCGATTAGAAGGCAGAAGGAAGAATTACTTCGAATATTCGAAGGTTTTGAGGGGTCACTCAAATCGAAAGCATTTTTTTTTTTCAGTCGAATAGGAGTGGAGCGGCGGCGGCGCAGAGAGAATAACTTCCTTCGAACCGACTGGTTTTATAAACCTCCGTATTTCCCTTCACATATTCCTCCGATTTGCAATACGTAATAATGTGAAGTCCAATACTAGCAACCTCTTCATAACGCACATTGGACCGACAACTTTTTCATCTCCGTCGCTATCGAGCACGAGGCGGCACCTCACGTCGACCGGCGAACCCTCCGTCACTCTCAGCCTCGTCCTGACTTTGAGTTAGTTCTTGCTCCCGAACACTTTAGCCAATGTAACAGACTTTCATTCCTTAGTCTTCTGTAACTATAACCTAAGTATACTAACTTCAATCTCGAAAAACTTAGTATTTCTTAAGTATCATGGCTGTTCAAAAGAAAACGTCGGAGGAAAGGCAATAATACCACAAGTCAATCCCAAGGTGAGAGTGTTCACAGCCTGAGCCTTCAGATTCGCTCCGTTCAGAAGAACGCCTGAGCGATGGGCTATTCCGGCGCGTACAGCCACCTGCCTGGTTGTCTACCCTGCGAGGCTCTCTCCCTCAGTAATGCCGCTCTTGGTCCTTTACAGCTCATACTTGAAACTTTTAACAGACCTGCTTCATTTAGCACAAGTCGAAGTGGCAGGCCAAGGAGTGAGAGAACCTCCTCTAATCTGACAGTGAGATTCTTAACTAGAGATTTGACGTGCCAACCAACTAAAAATCATCCCCTGAATCGACAGGGAACACCAGCAACGAAACTGTGTATCCTAGTGACACACAGCACAGCGCGCCGTGGAGCACCCGGTACCCGGTATCCAACACGCGAGGCAGGCTGGGTGTGGGTATCTCCCGTACCAGGCACGAGTACCTGGTACCGTCCCAGAGGTGTCGTCTCTGATCGTAAGCAGACGCATAAAATACATCCGGGAGAGGGGAAGAGAGGGGAAGGAGGGGAGGAGGCGCCATGGAAAGCCCCGCGGCCATGCCAGCCGGGACCTTCAAGTGATCCATACGTCAGCGACACGAGGTTAGGATTGGCAGCCCTGCTCATCTCATCCTGTACTGACTGCCAGTAAGAATGACAATGACCTTGACAGCGGCTGATTGCCAACATAACAGGCTGGCCAGCAGACTGGCCAGGCTGGCCATCCCACGGACCAGCCGACAACGTGTCCGCACAGCGCTCTAAAGCTGGCCACTTCCATAAAGTTTACGGGTCAGGAGTTTTCAACGCCCTGCACAACTCGTCAAGTTCCTGGTAAAAATTTGCCGGTGCACCGCTGTTCGTAACTTTAGAAGTGGTTGTGAATTTACGACGAAAAAAATTGTCGCATATAGGTCATATGCGTTCCTCTCAGATCGTCTCAGATTCGACAAAACCAGACCACGTTAACAACTTTGCGACAATAGTTAATTTACAACTTTCATTTCAAAATAACCATAATTCCTACAATTAGTGCCGTAAAAGCTTCTAGCATCTGAGTTCAGAGCAATTCGTCGCGTACTTCGCGGTACACATGCTCACCGACCTCTCCCCCTCCCCTCCTACCTTCCCCCCTCCTCGGGCCAGGCACGGCTAGTTACGCTAATTGTCATCAAGTGGCGGCATGGCAAGCACACACATAATCATACTCATGAGGATTGCGGAGAACAGACCTGTATACACAAGGGGAGACTCTCCGCAAGCCTCGCTTAAGGCTTAAGTGTACGAATTTCCTTGCATGTACTCTAATTAAGAATTCCTTTCGAAAAGGAAATACATACTTCACCCTCGACTTCACCCATAGTTGCCGGAAAAGGAACGCCTAGGTACACGCAGCTACGAAAAAAATATGTCACGATCGCACAACCAAATTACAGCAGAATTGACTCATAATTTATTTTTCCGGCGAGCGGTGTAGAGAAAAACCAGAAATCACAGACGTTCCTGTAGTCCAAGTGTGGTTTAAGAGCCTCAATAGCCAATGTGAGCACATCTGAGATTACAGCATTTTGTTGTGATTTCGATAACGACAGAACTCACTTACAATTTAGAGCGCGCTGGATTTTTATCTTTACAGTGTGTCCCAGAGGCCCAGAACGTAATGAGAAAGCAAATGAGGGCGAGGGTCGGATTCTCTTGGCGATGAGAGTACTCCAGCTGATTGCTGATAGGGTCATCCCGGAGACTTAACCTCTAATGAGGCTCGCACCGTCCCGCGCTCACTTTGCGGGCCAGGGGGGCGGGTTCGCGACCTGGCGGGTGAGAGTCCTTCCTCCCCCATCCCCCTCCCCCTCCCCCTCTCGATGCGCACGCGGTCACGCACGCACGGACCGGCTAGACACGCCCGGGCACGCGATCGCAATGGGAAAGGGTATCGTGTAACCCGGACACGAGTAAACGTTTTGTTCGGAATGAGAGTACCCCGCAGCTGAGGAGGAGTGGTTAGATAGGAGGGCGGGGCGGGGCGGGGCGAGTCTTGTAAGCCTGCTAAATGGGGTACGCGGCCCAGGGTCCAGGCATGTGCTGGGCAGTTTTACCAAGCAGCGGCAGTTTCTTTTCTGCGAGAAAGGCAAGAAATAATTCTCATTTTGCAAATTTTTTTTTATTTTTTACTGCCTAGATTTTTTGCTGTTGCTTCTTGCTTAAAGTTTCGCATGGAGGCGAAATTTCGAGGGCTGTTCATGCGTTTTGTGGGAGTTTCTCTACGAATGAGCTGGCAACACCGCAGTGAGCCGAGGAAACACAACATTGGCACAGCACACCGCTATACGCAGAGTGTGTAAGTTTCACTCCGCCAAAGGTCGGCGAGCCAGCGAGCCACGCCACAGGCGGTACTGCACCGCAGAGGGCACTGGCTGGCACTGGCCTGCACGGGGAGAGACACGCGGCGCTCACGGCGTCCGCTGCACAGAAAAATCAAAACCCAGAACCCACGAACCAAAGGTAAAAAAAATATTTTTCGACATGATCTTGAAACCTATTCTAAAACGCTTTTTTTTCTTTTTTTTTAAGTTTTTTGATCATTCTGCAACAGGTCTCT
>CABIKL010004130.1:0-10105 GCA_902196195.1 Aptinothrips rufus | reverse complement strand
CGGCTCGGCTCGGCTCGGCTCGGCTCGGCTCGGCTCGGCTCGGCCCGGCTCGGCTCCCTATTCATCGGCCTCTCAGTCTCATTAGCAAACTGAGAGTGAGAGCTGCTGTCTGCACGAGGGGAGGGGAAGGGAGGGGAAGGGGTAACCTGGAGGAAGCGGTGAAAGGCCACATGACTTCGAAGTCAGCAGTGTTTGGATACCTCTCCTGCAAAGAGTGTCGTATCTCACTGCCACTGCGACTCTAGGAGGCCGGGGAGAGGTTAGCAGCTCTTGACCCCCACGAGGGCTCCTGGCTGCCCCTGGCGCCCCCGGGGCCATCACGTCAGCCCCTGAGAGCCCCGATCACTCCGGGCAGTCCCCTGCTCAGCGCCGCGAGCGTTGCCATGGCAACCGCGAGGCCAACGCCGCCGCGCCGCACCCTGAAGGCGTACTTACGAGAGCTGGCGACAACAGCGACGCGTGCGAGCGACAGGTGCTAAACGACGCTCCCCGCGGGGGACGGAAAAGTGTGTGTGGGGGGGGGGGGGCAGAGGAATGATCCTTCCTTATTTCAATCCTTCAGGATCGCCCTGAGGGGGCGGGAAGCGGCGATGTTTGTGACCAGCCCCTTCGCAGAGGAGAGGGGAGCGGAGGAGGGGAGGGACGGAGGGAAGAGGGGGTAACTGAGGTGCGAGGGGCCCTTCCCTATACCCGTCGGACGTTTACCACCTTCCCCTCCCCCCCCCCCTAAAGCTCCCCCACCCCCACCCCGTGGTAATGACGGGTCACACACGGCTTGACGGTAATGCAGGGCTCGCATGACGCGGGGCATATCGACAGGCTGAGGCAGTGAGGCCCGCATCTAGTGAATTAATGAAATTAATGGCGCTGTGGTGGGGGTGGGGCGATGCCGGGCGATGCCCTGCCCTGACGGGGAGGGGAGTACTATACAGCACTGTCGCAAGGACAGGACAGTGATGGGGAAAGTTCGGCCGCCTCGAGTCGAAAAGAAAGAGACAGACCTAAAGGAACTGAACAGGTGCGAGAGGGACAAACTTCCACTCTCCTCGTCGCTGGGGTGGAGACACTGCAACGAGAGCGAGAGAGTCGTCGTCACGTCACCAAGCTCTCTCTCGCTCCTCACTGAGCTTGATCCAAAATGCTCTTCAATGAGATTTGTGGTTCAAAGTTGAGGTTGATACGTTGATATCATTGTTGCAGCGCGCTAAGTAGGCATAGACACGGCGCGTCATGCTGGGGACAGGACTTGCAGGCCAGAGTTCTCAGCCGCCCCGCCCCGCCCCGCCCCACCTAGCCCCGCCCCGCCCCGCCCCAGTCGTCTCCACTAAATGGCCTGTCTGATGGACTGGTCACCGGACTATCACGGGCTCTGTCCTGGCGCCTACCTGCCACGCGACGCCCGCCCCTCCCCCCTCGTCTCCGAGTGTCTGCTCACCCCCCCCCCCTTCCCCAGGGGACGGCGTGCATGCATGCACTGCTCCCTGCGGGCCGGTACGCGGGCTGCGCGGTGTTTACTGTACAGGGGTGCGCCGCAGTGCGCCGCTGCAACCCTGTACTTTTCAAGCGTTCGAAATGTCCTGGATGGATGGACAGAATTGTTCTGGGTGGGGAGCGGCTTATGTAGCTTAGACACGAAGGTAAGGGACTGGGAGGAGGAAGGAGAGGAGGGAGCGGAGGGGAGGGGAGGGGAGGAAGCAGGGTGTGGGAGGGCGGGAGGATGCACCCCCCTGCTCAAGCCACACACTCGAAGCGGCACGGTCAAGCCGAGCAAAATCATAGGAAAATGGTATCAAAACGTCAGATCACCCAGAAATTTTCGAATGTAGCACACAAATTTCATGACTATGTTTTACTCGAAAATTTAATATTTATCAAACATGGCACACAAAAATAACTGCTTTTGCAGAAAAATGGTGCAAAGTTGAATAAAAAGGCAATTTATTTTTTTACTGTTTTAAGGCATTGATGCTTGTCCTGCTGATCCCGCTTTGAATGGCTCATTGAGCAGCACTAATCGTGGTTTGTATTCCACAATAATCTCTTGCTGGGTCGAAAGTGGCCCACCCCTCAGGTATCAGCGGGCGGGCGGGAGGTGCCGCTATGGCGCTGACTATGGCGCTGGCTATGGCCTACAGGGGGAAGACTCGCCACTGTCACCTGACTGACTTGACTGTCAGGTGATTGGTGTGGTGTGGGACTAGCCATGCCTTAGCTGAGCACCACCTATAGCTCAGTTCACTGTTTTCGGAACTTCGGTAATTTACAATATTTTTTTTATGCTTATTAATTTGCCAATTACCTTTGTTATTAGTCTAGTAATTGCTGACGAAATGACAGAGCATAACCATGATTTTTCATGGTCAAGAAGAAAATTACCATACAAAAATATACTGCTAAAATTTTAACCAGCAATTTTCTATGGTGGTGGCATACTTCAAAATACGGTTTTCATTTCTCCCTTCAATCGCGCTGGCGCGAGCCCACCCCGATCCCGCCCCACGTGACCACGGGAAGTCTCTCCCCTCCACTCTCTCCAGGCTGGAGTCTCCAGCAGCCTGGAGACATGTACAAGGCGGTGACACTCCAGACGGCAGCCGTCCAGTCAGTCTCATCGTAAAGACAAAGGCCTGTCTAGCCTGGCGCCCGGAGTGTCAGCCCCCTGTCAGGCCGTGGCAGGCCTTGGCAGGCCTTGGCACTGGCAGGCGGCCCCCCCGGGCGGCCCGGTGCAGCCCAGCCCGGCACAGCCCGGCACAGCCTCGGAAAGCCCCTGACCGCGGTGGACAGTACGGTATACAGCGAGACGGGACAGACGGGACGGGACAGGAAGGGACGCCAACCCCCTCTGGAGCGCCGCACAGGATGCCCTGGAGGGGGAGAGAGTCGCCATCAGCACGTGACCTAGGTCAGTATGCGGGACAATTTAGGGTGTGGACCGAACCGGCACGAAGGAAGTAAGTCACTCGCAGTTACAACTTTGTAAGATAAATTTTTGTACCGTCGCTGACTTTTGACTGCTCAAGAGAACAGTAGTAGGCCCCAGAATAACCATTCTTTTTTTTTTTCGCGTGTCGAAATAAATTTGCGATCAATTAGTCGGGAATTTTGTGACTCGGGTCCCTTACACATTCCAAAAAGAAGTATCACTTGCGGTGCTTGGTCAAGCAGAGAGGCCGCGGGAGAGGCTGGTAACGTGGCAATGGCCACTCTCTGCGCTCCAGGCTCTCCAGGGGCGAGCCGTCATGTGGGGAAGCGACCGAGGCCAATCGCAATCTGAATATTGAATGCGATTAGGGAGTGAGGGCCACAACGGATTGAAAACTTCATCTGAACTGTTCCGATTCGAATCGCGAGGTACGGCTGTTTCTGTGTTGTGAGCGATGTGACGACACATTGCCTATCCAGAGAGTCTACTATCGAGTACTAACGCAGAAGGAAAGGAATCCGTCCTTGGAACGAGGTAATCAGAATGTGCAGGTCCTCTGAGAAATTGTGCGGCCCCAGTTTAGTCCCCTTTGTTCAAGGAGTGGTCAGATAACTTTTGGGGACATTCGCTCGTTACTTTTCACCGTATATCTTTTCAGGAATGTCACTCGTTCACGGAACGATCTGTCAGACTCACGCGTCCGTACGCCCGCATACGCTATTCGGTCTCAAAGCAGACGTCACGTCAAACCGACACGACCGATACGACAGAAATTCGTCTTTCCCGCGCGAAATTAAAGAAATAGTAGGTTAGTGTCAGTTTTGCGGACGGTCCCCGTGCCGCGACACCGAGAGCGGCACTGCTCCTGTTTGCGGCTTGCGGTGCGGTGCGGATCGTCGAGTAGGTCCGCAGCTACCCCTTGCCTCTCCCTTCCCTGCGGCGGGGCGGGGCGGGGCGGGGCGGGGCGGACACCTGTCGGCTGACTGAGGAACGCAGCAGCAGTGGCGCCTCGCTAGCCACACCTCAGGCGGGGGAGGGAGGGTTGAATGGGATGACCAGGACTACACAGTAAGAAACCGAGGAAACAGGTTAAGAATCGACGGAGACCGTTTCCGAAATTTCGGCGACTAATCGGCACGATACAAGCCATTTGGAAAGGTTCAGTTCAATACTGACAACTTCCACGACATGTTACGGATAAGCACGAAAGATCGTCATAAAACGGTAAATATAAGATTAGAACACCCCGCCTCACCAGCCCCGATCATCCCCTCTTACAAAAAAATAATTTACAAAATCTCAAACGTAGAATAGTTAATGAAAACGTCAGAAGAGTCATAGAAAGACCAAATACTTTAAATTTTTGTGCACCTTCGGAAGGAGTCGGGTGCAGCAGTCTAATGGAAAGCACAGTAATTTGCTCGAAGCAGCGAAGCGCATGCACTTCCTGCGTCACCTCGTTACAATATTCATTGCAGTCAAAATGCACTTTTATGGCAATGAAAATTTCTCTAAAGTGAGAACATTTCTGGCTCTCGTCGGAACAATCAAATGTACATTGATCACCGCATCAAAAGCGCCGCCTTTCACTTTTTGGGAATCGCATTTCGAACTCTGATCGCCAATCATAACGTTCCTGAATCTTCCATAATTGTACAATTACAGTTCAGGTCCTTACATTTCAGAACAGAACGGGCTTCGGTCTGGTCAGCTAGCGGCCAGCGAGCTTCAACTCTCGCCGGGCCATTGTGTGGCGTTCTCTCTGGCCGATATCAACGCGGGGGACAAAATACAGGCACTATGAATGGATCAGGAGCAGCACCGGTATTGTTTATCGCCCCTCTTCTTTCTCTGTAGGATTGTGAAGTATGATCCGGATCATGTTTTGTATTTGGGACGCGGTACGGCAGTGAAGGTCACTAATACATTTTTATTTTTTGTGTGGGTGACCCAGAGCCGGCCGGGTCAGAAGGCGTCCAGCAGCCAAGCACCATCAGTCAGTGCTGGAACCAGACCGGGCTGCACGGCCACCATGAGCCGCGCGGCAAGGCGGCCAGCGGCCAGCTCCGTACCCGCCGACCGGCATATGAGCTTTCAAAACAGTTGAGCATCGGTCAATTTGCCGCCGCCCAGCGGACGCACGCAGAGCAAGGAAAGACAAATGCCTGCGCGTTAAGTCACCATTACAGGCGTGACATTAAACTGGAGAGACTCGTGGCGGAGAGGTTCGCCGCCCTCACGTGGTCACTGCGGCGGGATCTTCGGCTGGGCCCCTGCCCGCGCCAATCAAGGGACGTCACGTTACGATTGCAACTCTCTCCCGGCGAGTCTCTCCACGTTAAACGCCTTATAACGGTCGCTGCCCTGCACTGCAATGCCCCACATTCCCCTCATGTGAGTCTGTCTGTGATCAACGGCCTCCAAGGCGGCAGACGGTATCCTTTATAATGTCATTTCACGCCCCGCCGTCCCATCATCCTATCCGACTCATCCCGCCGCGCTGCCCGGGAGTACCCGACAGAGAAGTCGAAAAGGCGCGCACATGGCCGACAAATTTGTCACATAAATAACACTACGTAATTCTCTGAGCGACAGTAACCCAGTGTTGCAACGGTATCTTCCTTAAGACAAGGCTGGACCGCCTCCTGAAGCATATTAGACGTAAGGGGCCGTGGGCCGTTCACAAACTATACGTGACCGATTTTAAGGGGGGAGGGGGGAGGTGGTTGGCCGAATGTCACGGCCCCATCCCAAATACATGGTAAGGTTAGGTTATATCGGTCACGTAAGGGGAGGAGGGAGTCAAAAAGTGGCCTTAAATCGGCCAAGTAGGTTATGAACGGTCCCTAAAACGGTAATATATGCATACGTAATGTAATATTATACTCATTTCTACAGCACTCGCCCAATGTTTAGAAGTACAATGTATAATCCCTCCGCTCCTCTCATTTTCTAACCTTCTCCAGCATATCCACAGCAGAGGGAACGAGTGCTGTTGGTGAGATTTCAAGTAGGCAGGTCTGTGGCATGGCTCCAGTACTCGATAAACCTCAGAAACACTGCACAGAACTTCTTTTCAACATCCCAGAGTCCCTTGAGTACAATAAATAACATACAATAGGACATTCCACGAAAATTTGATAGAAAACTACGTAACGATGCCCGCAACGGCTGCCAATCCCGAACCGGACCGATCACAACACACGCACAAACTAACTTGACGTAGTACGAGTACAATCCGGCAGATAGCGTTGTCCGTTGGATGAGTCCACGATCTTCTCCCCGCCCCGCGCCGGTTTACCCCTGCGGCATGAATAAAAATCTGAAAAAATACTGGATTTTAATACAGTTGTGGCGTTGCCAAACTACAGTACTGCATCCACTTGACAGAGCATCCAAACGGGCGGGCGTTTCCTAAACACTCCGCCCATGGAGGTGGTGACAGGCGGGGGGAAGGGGACGGGGAGGGAGTAGTTGTCCCTCAGCGCGAATCTGTGGGGGCGATCCGCCCCCTCCGCGCCCGCCACTTCCGCAGCCTCTGTGCATACCCCAAGGCCCAAGGTGCTACACCTCGTAGTGGTATTGCGAATCTTGGTGGTGCCTCGCACTTGCTGCCTCTAGCGTAAAATCTGGTAAAATGCTCTCGCGTTGTAGAGAGCAAACAAACAAGTGCATTGCCGGTAAATCGCAACCTTGCAGCAGAAGGGAAACTTCGTCGCGCAACATGCTGACACCCTGCTGACACCCAAAGGGAAACGCCATCTGCCGGATTGTTTTCGTACTACCTCGCGCCAGTGTGTGATCGGGCCGGTTCGCGATTGGTAGCTGTCTCGGGTTTCGTACGTAGTTTTCTCTCAAATTTTCGTGGAATGTTCGATTGTCGGATATTTTCTGTATTCATTGTCTATGAAATGGACTGCGATATAGTGAGAAGAAGTTCTGTGCAGAGTTTTTGAGGTTTATCGAGTACGTTATTGGAATAGTGACTGTGGCTCGTCTAGGCTTGGTATGCCGCCATGCCATAGGCCTGTGAACTTATAATCTCACAGACAGTACTCGCTCCCTTTGCTGAGAACGTCATGTACTTACCTTCTGACGGTAAGTTAGTCCATCTACCATACTTTAGACTTAAACTATTCAGTTATTCTCATGAGTCAGAGCCTTGAGGTTAGAAAATGAGAGCAGCGTTGGGATCCCACGATCAAATCCCCATGAGGCGTTCGATAGGAAATGACACCCAATGGGGAATCACAGGAATGTTATTTCCAAGTGGACTTGGATTGGGCAGCTATTCCTATGAATTATAGTAATAATCGATTTATCATGGGGAAATAATTTTTAATAGTCATTTCTAGAAGAAATTTCCAAAGGATTGGACCTGATTTTTCTAATGGGATCATCTTGCTTCTTTTTGTGTAACAGTATTCAAAACTTCAGCATTGAGAGAAGAATTTTAACATTTTAATCACTTTGGCCAAGTGGACATAGGGCTCTGAGTACTCCATTGGGACTTCTTGATGTTTCCACTAGACTTTGTTGTTTCCTTCTTCTATTACAAGACTCTTCTAATAGAAAATTAACCCATATCGAATGGGAAAGGTTCATTTCCTTTAAGAAAGGAATGCCAAGGAACCTTCTCAACCTTGCCGTTGGGGACCATGGGGATTTGACTATTAAGTTTTGTGCTGTGTATTCTTCACGTTGGGTCACAGTTAGTTATCATAACATTAGAAATAACTGACTAGCCTAATATTTGATAGTAATTTATCCCCAGAATTTAACTCAATATGCTTGTATGGATAACATGCGGCGGATGAACCCTATTTGTCATTGTTATATTCCCATATTCAAAATAGAACGTAAATGTTTTTCTATTTAATTATGACCCAAATTCCTGCGAATTAAAAACCATGACGACAGTGAAAACCTTAACATTGCAGTATAATTATTTGGAAATTTTAAAACATTTAAATGGAAAGTTCTGTCTGACGCTTCTTCTGGTATCTTCAACGAGACATTAATATTCAAATAGTTGTCACTGTGGTCACCATTGTTAAGTATGTCTTTCTTTCAAAGCCTGTGTTACATTTGGGCCGGCATTGTTTTGATCAAAAGTGTACAGTCCCATGCCCAGGGAAACTCATCTGGCCTCCTCATATTGAAAGTATATACAAAAACTCTCACACGTACAGAAAAGAGTTGAAGGTAAAAGGGGAGTGGTTGCTTACGAAGTCTGTGGCCTTCCCTCCATTGCCCCCTAAACATCCCCTGGACTCGCACCTGCAGGCTACGGTTCGAAAAGGTGTTCGTTGTTGCCGGGTTTCTGTCTCATCCGCTGGGCTGAGGTCAGGGCTCAGCCGCTCAGCACTGATCCCGTTGGAGACATTTTGAATCTCGCCCAGCAAGACGGGACCACCTCAAGTCATGAAATATTGCCTAAGGCGATCAGAGCGGGCCGCGTGTACTGGGACTGGGATCCATGCGGACTGATTGGAGGGATTTACTCGATTTAATCTGATTTGATGGGTGACGGGGTTAGGGAGCCTGTGAGGGCGAGAGGTCATCACGTGACCTGTTTACTGGCACTGAGGTCACAGGCTCACGTGACGATGGGGTTCTCTCCACTCAGTGCTTAGTGAGAACGTGGTGTGAGTGCCTGTCTGTCTGTCCACTGGTCCGAGCCGAGCCGGCCGAGCCGAGCCGAGCCGTGCTGAGCCGAGCCGGTTCGAGCGGGTCAGAGATGCTATCCGTCCATCACTTTCGCTCTCACTGGACGTGAAGCGTCATGTAAGAGCGCGGGAGATGATCTATGATTCCCTAAGAGGACTCTGTCTGTCGGTCTATCTAGCTGTCTGTCTCTCACTATTTCTCTCTCGCTATTTCTCCCTCTCTTTCTCTCTCTCTTTCTCTCTCTCTCCCCCTCTCTCTCTCGCTCTCTCTCTCTCTCTGTCACGCACACAACCGCTCCCTCCATCTATCGCAGCCCTGGTCGAAGTTGTTTATATTTAGAAATCTGACAGGGTCTAGAGCTCGGTCTGGATCTGTTAACAAGTGTCAGTGCACTATTCTAGTCAAATTATGAGTGAAGTCAACCATATTATACGTACATTGTTGTTATCTGCACTTGTTATAATGTTATTTATCCCTATAGCCGCGATCCACGGTCCATGCTTTGTAAATGTTGTAATTTTGTAATAAATTATTTTACGTTATCTGTATATTGATCCTCCTGTTTTTGTGTATTTATTTGGTGGGAGTTTGCTTCCCTGGCACCCGGTCTACTTTTGAATTAATTAAAAAGCCAAATGTTACTCACGCCCGAAGCCGATATACTGTTTGAAAATTACATCCTGGCTGGCCTCATGGCCCTATTTGGAAACATGACCTGTGAAAGCAAACCGCAACGTACACGTTTTTATCCATCATCTTCATACCATGTGGGTTACCACCTTTTATAAGACCGATGTACAGGAGCGTTGGATTAAGTTCCAAATGCATTTTTAATGATGAGCATTTTTAGTAACCGCTGCGGCAGCACCCAACTCCATTAAGATAGAGAGATTTCTGTACAAATCAACCCATTTGTGACCATAATATCCGAAATGTACCCTGAAACGGCGTTTTGCGTGATGTAGTAAAGTTACAACGTAATTTTTAGATAACGTTGCTGCGTAAAAACGTGGGCCTTGGTTCAGAATGAGACGTTTCCTAGGACAACTCATCTGCGTGCTGGTTGGATTTTTACGCAGCAAGGTTTGGCTAACAAAGCTGTCGGATAACGTTATAATACTCCGCCTACGTAGTGAAGTTACGACGTTATGTTTTGCTAACGTCGCTGCGTAATAATATGGGCCTTGGGTAAGAAAGAGAACTGTATTTGGACGACGCATTGGAGTTCTAGCTGGATTTTTACGCAGCATGGTTTGGATGATAGAGCTATCGGAAAACTGTGTCCCGCACGATGGTGTCGTGGACTTAGGAAGTCAAAGCTCGGAAACGTTGCTGCGTAAAAATATGGATAACATTTGTAGAAAGATCTTAATTGGGACAACTCATCGACGTTGTAGTTGGTCGGTTTTTTTCCGCTGCAAGGTTTGGCTGGTAGACCTCAAAACGGCGTCTTGCGTGGGCCGTCCACATATTACGTAATCACGGTTTTGGGATTTTTGACCCCCCCCCCCC
>CABIKL010004129.1:0-10106 GCA_902196195.1 Aptinothrips rufus | reverse complement strand
CTCCCGCCGTAAGAGTTCAGTGAGTGCGACAGAGACAGAAAGCGCTAGTGGGCTCTAGAGCCCACCAGTTTCCCGTCCCTGACGACGATGCGGTGCGGCACGGCGTGGACCGGCGTGGGTGATCGGCTAGCTGGGAGCCGAGACGAGAGGCTGAAGTCCGGAGCAGAGGTGGTGACCTGGGCTTCCTGCGACGGGGAATAATCCACGGTTGAAGTGGGCTGGACCGGATGAGGGACCGCAGTAAGGCACGCTGCTGCAGGTGGTGATGAGCTAACGCGACGCGGTGATGAACTTCCGTCTTTGACAGGGACTGAAGACGCGGAGCGGCGAGTCGCGCCTGTGGTTAAGTCGGTTGACCGGTTCTCCGGCTGTCGCTTCGAGTTGCAGAGGAGGCACTCCGTATTGCTCCGTATCCTTGGAGGGTTCTCAGCGCACTGGCTGGTCTCGTCTAGGTCTTCACTTATGGCTGCTTATGCTCTAGTTTGTGCCGTAGCGTAGTGGAGAGCCGCTCTCCGGTGGCTCGATGACCTCTTTTGTCATTTTCACCGAGAAGAGTGAGGCTGCCAGACCAGAGCGCGAGGCTGTGATGAGTCATCTGTCTCACCGCTCACCTCGCACGTGCACTTCGCGCTGGACCTTTTGGCTATGGAAATTCCGAGGATGCACAAGCTGACTAAGGCGCGGGTGGCACCGCATTGATATGGTTCGATATCCGGGCTCTTAGATTGACACGTGATAGCAATAAAAAGTATCGCTGGCAGCTGTCAGGCTGCGGTGTAGATGATTCATAACCTCATGTCGCCACATTTCTACATTCTGCCTCCTGTGCTCGCACTCCTCGTAAAAAGTAGTGAGTAACTGTCGAGTGATTCGAATCTATGAAATATTTCGTAGAAAAACCTTTCTATTCAATATCCATTCATGCATCGCGCTGACATGCCGGTTGCGTGGTATATTGGGTTTTGGGTTTGTCTTCGTCATAAAAAGGGACAGGTTTATTTCCGTACGCTTACAACTCGAGTTACAACTTCCTCTTTGCGAAATTACACAATCCAGGTGTTGTGTCCGTTCACTACCGAATGAATGCAAGTTTGGAGGATTTCTTGATGTGACATAAGAGCCCAATACTCGTTCTCTTTCTAGCAGAAGATCACCAAACTCGAAAGCACTGGTCTTCTGACTGCAAAAATTTGCGTGGGAATGGTGCTCTGCTCCTTTTTTATCGAAGCCTGGCGACTCTATTTGGAATGAGTTATGGAAAGAACTGAACTAACTTCGGTTCGGAGGAACGGGCGTTGAAGAAACGAGATTCCCCACCCCCGCTTTATTTGCTCAGCGAAAATTCATTAACATATTTTAAGGAGTTCAATATAATCATTGCCAAAAAAATGCATTTCCCAGTGAGAAAGTTATTCTGTCAACATCTCAACAATATAGCAACAAACGTTTGTTAAGTATTTTGTTGGGAGCGGGCATGCAATAGGTCAGTGCGGGTCAGTGTTTCTGTTAACGCCGACTGAATCACTTCAAAATGACGCAGACTCACATGAATAAATTTGGTTACAAAAGGGGCCGTGTTTCTCGGCAGAATGAATACGGGATTGAGAAAGAACTCAAAGAAGAAAAGCGTGTTGCGATTTTGCGAAAGCAGCTGGCTGCCAGCTCTGCCCAGCTGCCACACCTGCGGATGGCCAGAACATGCTGGCAGAACGGAGCGTCCGAAATGGACATAGCTTTGGAGTATGCGGTGACTACACCTAAATGGAGATTGAGTGCGTCTTGGATTGGTCTTGATAACAATGATGTTTTGACAAAGGGACGTAAGTCAATGACTCCGAACTCAAGAGGAGAGAAAAATAAGATCAAAATTTGAGCTATGTGAAATCACGATATAGAGGTCATAGTGAGCAAGTTTCTCTGCAGGCTCTAACCTGACACTCTTAATATGTTCGTGAAATCTAAACGTGTTTATAAGTATCATTCATAGAAGCTGAGATAATGGACACCCGTCAAGAGAAAGGTAAGTCTGTATTGACACAGAAACGTGAGTTCATCCGTAATTTTACAAACAGATGTATATTCGACCCATCATTTGACATGGTGACAACGTATGGCCACGGACCTGGAGGGAAGGCTGACGTGTTAGACCACAAGATATGGCTGACAGACTGCAGTCCACCTATGTTATACCAGGAGTGACGTAAGTCCACACCTACTCTTCGGAATAATAATCTATGGCCATCTAGACAACATTGCAACATTTTCTGAGCTATCTGTATGTAAGACGTTGTTGCTCGGCTCAGAGCACTCCTAAAAGAAACAAAAGAAAAAGAAAATTTTGTCGATGAAATTGGATGAACATTGCCCATAAACACACAAAATCATTTTTGAACATGAAGAAGATGTCAAGATTTTATTGGATTCAGTAATCGAAGTGCATAGGGGCTTAGTGTTTGACGAATCCCGCTTGCAATCCATGGGCAATGCCAATGTTGTCGTAGTGGCCTTATGGTATGGACATACCTCACTCTGTCATAACGTAGGTGGACTCATGTTTGATTGTCAACCATACCTTGTAATTCTGGATTTACGAGCACCTTCCCTCCGGGCCTGTGGACTTACATCAATCTGTCAAACTATGGATGCGGACTTACTTCTTTCAGTCAAATTACGGATAGACCCTTAGAATTTGGACTAACGTCATGATCTATATCTCAACAGCTATTACTAGTAGAAAAATGGGGTGAACGCGCGGTATTGTGGAATATTAAAATTTTATTTAATTTCCCTCAAAACTCAAAAATGGACTTACGTCTTTTTCTCGAAACACCAGTTTACGAGAATAAAATGCAAATACATCTGAGTACGCTCGGAAAACGACGGATATAAGGAATCAGATGATTACATGACCTCAGATGAGGCCAAAACCGTACGTAATGAATACTGTGTGAGCACACTCACATGAGTACAGACCAGAAAAACACACACGAGAACAAGAGTGATTCACCTCTCGGTTCACGCGCACATTTTAAATCTATGCTTAAAGTCACTTGCAAGGTACACACCTGTGCGGACCGAATAAAAGAAATTTGGGAAAATAAAAAGGGAGCAAAAATACGTCAATGGGCTTCCCTTGGAGGTAACAAGTAAATCATTCTGAGCAAGAGACTTCGCACATGAATAAACTGTCATAGCATTTCACATGAATAAACTGTCATAGCATTTCGAAAAATATTCTATAGCTCAAATTGCCCTAGTAAATTACCTGAGCAAGAGCAGCCAAGGCGAAAACAAGGACGACAATCTTGAACATCTTGATGCTCCGTTTCCCTAGTTCTGAGTTGCAAGCAAGTGGTGATCAACTATTTATAACTTTTAACCCCACCTTCAAATAGGTGACATCACAGAACCGTGTTGAATCGAGCTAAAGTGACAGCTACGGGCACAGTATGAATCGCACATGCAGGAAATGCCACCAACGTAAGCCAGGCAGAGAACAGCCGGGTTTGAACTTAAAAAAAAAATATCAGATTGCACGTGCCGATACATGGCAGACAGATCCTAAAACGTCGTTGGCCTAAGTATTCGGGATCTTTTTAGGGACCCTCATATTTGTGTCAGGATCCAAAGGAGAGAGCCCGGACCCAAATAGAAGGATTTTGATCCCCGCTGACTGTCTTTCTATAAGGAGACATATTTTTGTATAAGATTTAATGACCAAGTAGCAAGTTGTTCTGGTGCAACTTATCTCAAGCTGAGCACAGTAGCGTTGAGGTCGGGGACCCATGATAATTTCATCAGGTCCGTTATTGATTGGCACGGACCCAAAATACGTAGATAGCAATTCTCTCTTCATAACCCCTACTTTGCTCACATCGTAAATGTTTTGATCTCAATGTGCCACTGAAACGTGCCAAATGAAGCATGAAACTTTGGGGCAACTTTTGCTTCCATAGTTCAAGCGTTGATCGGTTTACATCTCAAAACGCAGCACTCAGTAGATACCCAACACTCCACTTAAAATTTTCATGTTTAAGAAGAATTTTAAACGCTCGGTATCCACTGTGGCCGCCACTACGGTGTCACCTTGTTTCTGTTGTGATGATGTTTTCGGACACTTCTTACTGTAAATAAAAGAATTACAGATAGGATAGTGCTACCCATCGGGTACAGCTGCACTCCAAAAAATAAGGCAGTAGTGGAAAAATTACGGACAAAATGTTGCTAAGGAACCTGACGGACCTCCGTAGCACTTCATAACGGCTGTTCGGTACCTCAGGTGGTCACGGACGAGGGTACGGACTGACCGTACTCTGCGACCGTATCAGTCCACAGTAACAATGAGCATACGGACCGTAGAACGGACGAGCCGTACCTGAGGCCTATGAAACAAAATTTTCCCATTTACTAAAATTTGATCGAAAATTTCAATTTTACCTCAAATTTGAATAGATTTTTGAAAAAAAATAGACAAAATTAGGTTAAGAAAATGTTTTCTTAAACAGATCGTGATAAGCCAGCCACTCAAATTCAGCGCCACATCATGTGTTTAGCGCGTCGTTGCAAACAAAAAAATCCGTTTAGTAGCCACCAATTACGGAAGTTCTCCGTTCGTGTGATGGTTGCTCCATATCAAGCACGGTTCGCTCCGTATGAGCTACGGTTCGCTCCGGAAAAAAATTAGCGGAACTTTTCCGAAAAAAAATTTTTGGCAGTGTGCAAAACGTCCTTCACTATTCGAGCCAACGAATCCAGTGCCACACTGAAGCCACATGTGTAAACAGTGAGTTGCCTCAGACAGACGCTCTTAGCTCTTTTTTCCAATCTTATAAATCATATACCAGACTACTTAAGTCTCTTTAAGGACCAGCGCCACACTAGGTCCTGACTAATTCCCGGCACTTAACCTCAAAATTTATGTTATTTTCTTTTTCAATTCCATTTTTGAGTGATTCAAAAATAAAATTATGTGCAATGTGCAAATTGAGGTCTTGAGTATATTATATTTTAGGAAAGTTCTAAAATAAATTCATTTGTTTCGGAGTACACCGTTTTTCTTTCCTTTCTTTTAAGGACAACATTATTTCAGGCAACGGGACATCTGTCACCATCTGCGTTTCTCTATTTCCAAACACATTTTCTATCTCAAATCTTTCTCTTGAAGGACAATAAGAAACCTTGAATTATCCAACCCAAACATCCTCTTGATAACTTGCGTTTTCTGCAGCTTCAGTGGTACCCCCATTATTATCTTTTTTAAAATTAATTTTAATCAACATTTCAAATAGCTCTGATCGTTGATTGCGTTGACAGCACCTTCTCCTGCCAAAAATCTCTATCAGAATATTTTGGGCTACTTTAGGAGAAACTTGCAAATGTGCAGTGTGCCATTTATTCTCCTACCGGAGAAACATGAATGTAAAACTGCATGACAGTCTTTGGAACATACCAAAATGTGTACCTATTTTTGAATTAATTTAATCGTGCGTCGTGCGTAACGTATTTCTTCGATGATTAAAAATGAAGCGCACGCAACCTACTGGCAAAGTCAGCATTATCGCAGGAAAATTTACAGCATTTTCGGGTGTGCGGCAACATCGCGGCACTTTTGAAATGAAAATGCCTCGGAAAATGCAATGAATTCGACAATCAGTGAGGAACTTTCTTATTTTTTGCGTGTAGGTACCCCGTGCGCCAAGGACAACTCATCCCCACTCTTCGATATGAAGCTTTCGCTGGCCGAGAGGTGGCGCTAGCAATACCATTTCGATCTTCCAAACGAAAAGAATACTGAGCACATGGCTGAACAGACATATCATCCTGCTCTGTACTCTCTAGCTGTCACGTTTCTCACTTACTAGCCTGTTATTCTAGACAAATGATTTTGGTCATCATTGGCCTGCTATTGTAATCAGTAGCCGGCGACCACGACACTCGACATGTCCGTGCATCAGAAACCGATCTGCAAAGTGTGACGTCATGGCGCCTAACAATGTAAATGCAATGCGTTCAGAAAAGAGACGCTCGAGGCGTTTGCGTCCAAACCAGGAATACCTTAGGCGTTCATCTCTCTCAGCACATTTAGGCCTACACCAAAAAATAACATGGATCATCTGTGCCTAATACAAGCCTCTCTCAATGTCCAAAGGAGAAGGTGCTTAGAACCTAAGCACCACTGGAATAGAGAGTGCCTGTCGTATAGCACGGATACTCGATGTTATTTGCTGGTACTATAAAGGCCGGTGTTAGGACTGGGAAAGGCTAAAGGTTTTCCACCAGAAAGCGAGCTCAGACGTCCCTTTTTATTTGAGTGCAAACGCCTCAAAGGGTTCATTTATGTAAACACTTTGCATTTCCAGAGTAGCCTGTCTGCTGCTGCACTGTTAATTTTAACATCTGGATAACGCTTTCTAGAGACATGAGCCGGCTAATATGCGGAGAAGTGAGTTGCTTGCGGCAGACTTATATCTTGTACACTCTGGCCACCATGAACATTTTCACAATATCTATTGTCAAAGTGCAACAATATAGTTAATACCAATTCAATTAATAAGTTATTAACATTTTGTTCATGGCAATTAACAAATGTGTTCATGGCTACGGACAATTGTGTTCATAGTCCTTTGTTGCACAAATTTGTTCATGCATTATGAACAAAACAGTTCATAAGGTCTGAGAAGGTACGCGGCTTAGGATAACAACTACTTTTGATTGCTTCTTCGCTGTTCTACGGCGTGAGTGGCTCCGCTCGCTCTCTTCGATCCACTTACGTAGAACATGCTAAGTTTGACTTTTTTCCCTCCATAATTTCACGAACAATTCGACAGAGATTGAAGGAAATTTGCCCTCCATTGTACTTTCTAGCGGACTATTTTGTAGGGTACCTAACAAAAACTATCTTACCCTTCCCCTTAAATTCCGTACAAAATTTGATTGGGTTTTGTACGTTTGTGTGCGTACAAAGCTAATCGCAATTTTAAGTGCAGACACAAATTGTCCGTATAAGGATGCACATTCTAGTCTACAATCTAGCACAAATAGAACATCAACCCCAAAAAATGTGAAAATTGTGATGAGCTACGGACAATTTTGTGCATAGTTAAGCTTGCACACAGAAGTGTGCATGAAGTAGTCCCTCTAAATTTAGAGTGAAGTCATAGCAGAAAAGGCAACGTTTATGTATGCAATTGGACGCGGGCGGGACTCCTTTGATAATTAATTGTTCGGGTCCGCCCAGAATATCAATGAATAATAAATTTCGTCGCAGAGAGAACGTTTCTTTCTCCACGCCACTGGCGACGCGTTACGGTCTATAGGGGTCAGCCACGACTCGTCCAAACTGCGTAAACATGCGATTACACAATACTGGGTTGAGAACTTTTTGTGTGCTTTCTGTAGGTACAAAATAATTGTGCTTAAGAATTGCGCACCATTTTTCGTGCGTAGTTAAGCACAAAAATGTGCTGAAATTAAGTACGATTGCGGCTTGTGTACAATTTTGTACTTAAATAAGCGTAATTCTGTGCTTAAGTAAAGCACATTATCGCTGCACGTCCTTAACTGAGCACAATTTTCTTAAGTATGATTCCGTGCTTAGCTACGTACAAAATCTTGCTCTTGTGAAATCAGCGACGTTCAAAGCCCCTGCACACAATTGTACGAAACTCGCTTACACGAACTATGAATTACTTTGGTCCGACATTTTCTTAATCCACCGCACTTACTTGTGTGTTTTGCGCAGTCGTTGTGAAATTCATACGTGTCTTACTCTTTTTCCACCGGCGCCGACTCCTCAGTATTTCTCCGTTTGACTCATTCTGCCCCACCTCGCCCCACCGCACCGCATTCCGCCGTGCCACGTGCGGCTGGATGTTATGTGAGCAAAGAGCGCCTGCAAGATATGCCGGCCTGCAACGCCATGGTGTAGTGCGGCGTTGCCTACCCTGCCCTCTGCAGGCGCTCAGGTGGAAAGTTTGAGTGGCGACCATCCATTGCGTACGTAGGATGGGGCGGCGCGTCGGGGGAATGCGAATCAGACCGAGGTCCTCGGCCTCACAGGTATGTGGTCGGGCAGTTAGAGTTCGGAGTTTTGTTCTTTTTGCTGTAATCACTAGGCATATTCTTTAAATAAAGGATGAGCCGATGGCTAATGATTAAAAAAAATAGAGACAGATTAAAGATCGGAGTTCTTGATGTTAGTGGGTTAGTTCATTGCCTACGTCATGTAATGTACTACAAAATTCTCGCCAATAACACTAACGCCATCGACTTACCCAAATGGCCAACCCCATAACATCATCCATATCAATAATCTGCTCTGTCAAACCGAAAAGATGATCGAAGTACACTTCAGTTTACACTTGTAGGTCATAAAATTACTTGAGATGCGCTTTCATGAAGGTTTTGTCATTTATTATTTCAATATTGATAAGACATATTTCGTGCTGTTATGTTGGATCCCCATGGGCGAGGTCGCGATCTCCAGCTCATGTCCCGACCCAAGGGGCTGCTATAGCGCATTCAGACGGTTTTGCCGGATCGAGTTCAGATTCTACCTCAGATGTGAGGCTCAGCCAATCAGTAATCACTTCCCTGAGAATGCATAACTATGCACTAAATTGGCCGCATCTCATCACAACTTTGTGCACATTTTTTTCTGAAGTACTGTACAGTTTTGTGCTAGATTGTGGACAAAATTGTGCGTAGTTACGGACAAGAAAGTACCAGTGCGTAAAAACATTGCCTTTAATCGCAATCTAGTGTGTGCAGAACCATGCAAGCGCGGTTCAAAGACCGTGCAAAATCGTGGAATTACCGTGCCGATCCGTTCATTTCTCATGCAGAATTTTCAAAATCGATGCATTTCGTGCGCTCGAGGATTCAAGGGTTAGTGCCACTGACAGTCTGCGGTGCAGACGCAACATTGCAAGATTCGTCACGGTGACCTCTTGGCGTGGAAGTCTGCTAATCGGTTAACCTAAGCTGCCGAACCGAGGGACTCGTCGGACACCACGACATGGCTTCCGAAAGTCAAAAGGTCCGACCAGGCGAATGTAGCCGGCCGGGAGGGCGATGGCCTCGGACGTATGTGGTTTTGCTTCTTCTGGAGGCCCACTCGTGTTTTGGTTGTGACGGTGACCTTCAGAGCGCCGGCCCTAGTGCACGCAGGGTAAAACTGTGCACCCATTCGGGTCACTCCGCTACCCTGCTCCAGATGACCTTATGGTGACGTCGCTGATGAAGGTATCAGGAGGGAGGATTTCCAGGTCGCCGTCAGAAAGTCGACGATTCCGATTTTGGGCGACTGTACTTATCCCGCCTGTTGTTATTACAAGCCTGCACCCTAAAGACTCGTTATTCCTTTCAAAGCCACGGACCTGCTGAAGTCGAGCAGACGAACACATCAGTGTTGGTTGTTCCCTGGGTGCTGCAGAATACAAAAATCATCGAATACCTGAAATCCATTTGGATACTTTTGCTAAACTCTATGTGCCCACTTTCTCTGAGGTTCTATTAAAGGCACTCAAGCTATTCACACACCAAATTGGCGGTCTAAAGTACGTCTAACAAACCTCTTAATTGCGAATTTCTGCTTTCAAATCTCTCATGAAATGTTTGACTGCTATTTGCTATTCGACACGCCGTGGCGGTTTGTTTATTTTGGGCGGGAAGACTGACAGGAGTGACAACCAATCCTGGCTGAATGTGCCGAATGAGGCAACATCTTTGAATGATAGTTTTGGATCCAGCCAAACTCACAGACCCCTAAATATACAAGTTCTTACACTTGTAGCGTACGGAAACAAACGGGGAATGCACAGTTCTGCTTGGGCAATGCTCGCATACGCACGATGTTTCGACGGTCCTGCATGTTCAGTTTTTCAGGGCTGGGGAAAGTCTGGTTTTGTACAGTACACAATACTAAAGTTACGAACGTATACACTCCCCTCGCACTTCTTGTTCGAAACGATCTCACGGCCGCCGGCATGTATCCGGTCGAAGGAACGGTGTCCATCCGGACCGGGTAAAAGTATTTTGTTTGATGTTTTTTTTTTTTTTTTTTTTTTTTTTTTTTTTTTTTTTTTTTTTTTTTTTTTTTTTTTTTT
>CABIKL010004128.1:0-10107 GCA_902196195.1 Aptinothrips rufus | reverse complement strand
GAGGCGGGGCGGGGCGGGGCGTGGCGGGGCGGTCACGGTGAGACCAGGTGATACCTGCTGCTCCAGTCCTGCAAAGTGCACAGATAAAGTCCACCCACAGCACTGCGCCCTTTTTTCACCCGTGCGAAATGAGGGAGAACCGGACCGTTAGGCCTGGAATAGCTCCAGTGCAAAAGGAAAAGGAGGGAAAAGGGAGGGGGGGGGGGGGGGGGGGGGGAGTCTGCGACGGGCACGACGATAGCAAGCAGTCCAGACGGTGATGCCGGAGGAAGATAACAGGACGTAACGCGTGAAAATCAGATTTCAATGAGCCAAGGAGAAGGTAGGCATCGCAAGATCTAAACTCAAGACTACTGTTTGAAAGCCCCGAGGACGGAAGCGGCAAGTGGCGAGCTATAAAATAGCGATACACTTTATTCCATCGGTGATCAGAAAATGACTGCCCATGCATTAATGGCGGTGAAATCACGACAGCACACTGAAAAACGAAACCGAAATTCTGGTGCCACCCAAACCCAAATAAACCAAGGGAAAATACATATTTTATCGTGTTATTTGGAGGCCTATTCCAGAATGACCAGGAAGCGCTGCGAAACGAGTTATAAAATTAGTCTCAAAAAGACATCCAAAAATATTTTTGTTCGCTTGGTTTCTGCGTAAAGTTGTCCAAGAAGATGGGTTTCTGTTTTTCTCTGTGGGGCACTGACTGCCAAAGGTGTCTACCGCAACTGAGAACAGAACCCATGCCTTTTGTTCCCACTACTTACGTTACCCACTGCGCCAAGGTAACTGCGTGGCCATGGGTTTCAGCAGCAGCCCAGCGCCCCGTGGTTAGTGTGGCCTGGCCGGCCATACCCTGTAGCGGACCTTTCTGTGGGTTTCGAGATCCGAGTGGAAATGTTGGTTCGGGACCCAGCAGCTCCCTTGTGAATCCTGACAGGAGACTTGATATAATGTTCCCTCTGATAGCCGCGCTGCTGCTGCTGCTGCTGCTGCTGCTGCTGCTGCTGCTGCTGCTGCTGCTGCTGCTGGATGTGCCGCGCCGGGCCGGGCCGGGCAGGGCCAGCGTCGTCTTGTACTACGTTTAGCGCGTCGTATGAGACTCGCATGGGACTGGATTTGACAGTGCGAGCCGGCCAGGGGACATTCCTCTCCTCGCCTAACCTCGCCTCGCCTGGTTCGCGTGCCTCGTGGCACTCACTGTAGTGTCGCCTCGCCTGCTGGCCAGAGCATTCCTCGCCGTATGACAAGTGTCTCATGGCCAGCGCCTTGCCACGGACATACTTCACGTGCCCGCCGCGCACCGCCGCGCACCGCCGCGCACCGCCGCGCACCGCCGCGCACCGCTCGGCCACCAGCAGTGTTTTAATAAAAAGTAATAGATCCTCGCAGAGAGAACCTGGAAGGGGATGTCCATAAATTACGTGAAGCTCAAAGGTGGAGCGGGAGGGGGTCTGCATGCACTTAACAGTCCTGCACCAAAGGCAAGGTGAGGTAAGGTAAGATTAACCGCCTCACTTGGGGGAAGGTCAAGTAGAGGAGCCCTTACTTTCCTTACGTAAATTTGAGACGACCCCAAAAGATTTAATGAAGAAAGCTGATCCGAAGTAATTCAAATTTTAAATGACATTGACAGCGTCTTCCTTCGCGCCTCTCATTTACTATTTGCCTCTTCGGGTCTAAACGTGTGAATGTATGCTGTCCTACATTAGGAAGGCCTTTCACATTTTAGTAGCTTTTTCACACTAACTTGATTCACACTTTTGCAAATGTAGATCTGTAATACTGTCAGATTTAAAGAGTACTTTGCATTGAAAGTCCCAGTCACGTGGGGTAGCCTCTGATGGCGCCGGCCGGCAGCCCGCCCCGCGCACAGGTAACACGGCGATAAAGTACCGCCAACATTTTAACCGAGATGCTTTACAGCCGTCGTTAGTAGAGTGAGAACCAGGTGTTCTAGAGGGACGGGGTGGGGGTGGAGGCCCTTCCCTGCCTTCCCCATCAGCCAGTCTCACTCGTCGCGACCAATTTTATCTGCCAATAACGACAAGCCGACTGCGTTAGTACCTCGCAGACTGTGTTAGTACCCTCAGCAGGAGGCTAAGCAGACTGCGTTGGTACTCTCAGCAGAGTGCATAGGTACCCTGAGCAGACTGCGTTAGTACCCTCAGCAGAGTGCGTAGATATCCTCAGCAGATTGCATCTAGTACCCTCAGCGGAGTGCGTATGCGTAGGTACCCTCAGCAGGCTGCGCTAGTACCCTCATTAGAGTGCTCAGGTACCCTCAGCAGAGTGCTTAGGTACCCTATCAGCAGGCTGCGTTAGTACCCTCGTGACTCAAGTAAAGTATTTTACTTTAGTTCTGTCCTCTATTTCTTTGTTTAAATTCTATTAAAATTATGGCAAGCAGACACAAAAAGTTGATCAACGAAAAAAGCCATATTTCTGTACGAGTTACCCCCTTGTAAATGTCTCTCATACGAGCACGTACGCGTGGTTCTAATTAAATACACACACCCCGTTTGGAAATCTCCGGCGTGGACACAATGCCGGATGCAGGCAGCCTCTCTACTGCTACGCCACGCCACGCCACGCCACGCCAGGACACGGACACACCGCCTTTTATCCGGAGAGCGTGCGCGTTAGTAATACATGCGCAGTAAGAGTTGCTCTCATCGGAGGATAACTGCGCTATCCATTCATCATGGACCGGGCCGGGATGGCTCAGCTATGGCTATTCCCTCCTCTTTGTCGGTGAGGAGCCCCCCCCCCCCCCCCCCCCCCCCCCCCCCCCCCCCCCCCCCCCACCCCCCTACCCCCCCCCCCCAACCCCCACCCCCACCGCTCCTTCGAACCTCCTTCCCGGCGCGGCGCGCGCCGCCCAGGCTTTCCCCTGTCGAGCGGCGCGTTCCATTCCCGCGTTGACACCTGATTTGGAGCCACCCTCGCGGCGGATGCCTGTCCTTCCGGCGTCTTGAACCGCCAGTTCTGAACGTTTCAGACGCAGACCAATGTTTCAAGATGTACAAGCGTCAACCACTTTTCAAGGAGCCGACAAATTTCACGAAATTCACGATCTGGTCTATGAAAATACGTCTGAAATCCCCTAACCAGAAAAGGGAGCAAATAAAAACGAAACAAAATTCTCTCCGGCTAAGTCACGTAATTTCGCGGGTGGCGGAAACAGTTTGACAGGGAGTTTCCACTTCCATATGAACTGAAATAAAAAGCAGGATTCGAATAAATGAAAGTTGGACCTTGTCTGCTACGCGTCACTCGAAGTTCTTGGACATCAGCCGCCATGTTGGACTCGGGCGGTGCTGCGCTCAGCGCACACCGCGCCGCCCCGCATTGTCGGTTGCTGATCGAGGCCCCATAAAAAACAGCTGGTCCATCACCTAATTTAATCATCACCCTCCTCACTATCATTTTCATATAGATTGGTGCCGGAGCCGCGGCCGGAGCGCCATATGCGGTGGGGGAGGGTGCCAGGAGGCGGGGTTGGGGTGGGGAGGTGAGGTGTGCGGGTGGATGTGGGCGGCCCGTGACTAAACGTGCGCACCGTGGGCACACACCCCCGGGCGACCACATGATGGTGCTATGGTCTCGAGGAGCGAGTGAGACGGAGTCTTATGGAGTTTGCATGAGTGCGAGAGAGATGCAAGCGCGGGGGTTCCGCCTGCCCGTCTCTCTCGCACTCCTGTGAAGCTCATAAGACTCCATCTCACTCGCACGTTCTGCTCCAGTCCGCCCCTATGCTGCGGGTCTCATTCTCATTGCGATGACTCGTCATCAGCACCTCCAGCGATCAGAATCAATCATTACCTCGGCACAATGCGATCAGCGCTCGGCTCGGCTCGGCTCGGCTCGGCTCGGCTCGGCTCGGCTCGGCCCAGCTCGGAGAGTACGCGGGAGCACGAAGCGATTATTCGCACCGCACTGGTGATTACAGGTCGGGGTCAGACCGCGGCCAGTGGCCAGTGCCCGCGCGAGTTGCGTTTCTTTTCTCTGCTGTTTATTGTTCCACCGCACGATATCCAGCAATACCATCTCCATTATCTTCACGATGCGTTATTGTCACTATCCGTGTCGTCATGCGCGGAGAGAGCGACGCGCTCTCTGGGGAACGTGGAGAACGCGGGGTCCTCGAGACCACTGGTCGTCGAAGATTGTAATGCATGCTGTCTGACCGGGTGGAAGCGGATTCATACCCGGTTTAAACCGGGGTTCGTGCCTGGGTTCATACCCATGCCGCGGTTCACGCCGCGGGGTTCGTACCTGGTTTTATATCGCTCTTCATACCGGACTTCACACCGGGGTTCACACCTGTTCATACCGCGGTCCACACTGGGGCGGGGATCATACCACCTGGTTTCATGCCGGGGGTTTGTACCCCGCGGTTTACGTACGGTGACTCGCTGCGTGGTCCACGCACTGCGCTGCACTGGTAACCATGGTAACCTGACGCAGCCTGACGCCACATGATGCGGCTCCCGCATCCCTTCTAGGCGCTGTCCGCGGCACATGGCGAGGGCGATGGGGAGGTGTGCGGGCCGCGGCGCGGCGTGGCGAGGCGTGGCGTGGCGTGGCGTGGCCATAAGGTATCAGTAACAGTTGGCCACCACTGATAATTAAAACACGTGCTTATGGGGAGGCCGCATTAGACACGGGACGCCCCGCCCCGCCACACCCCGCCCCGCCACCTGCACCTTCGATATCGACCCGGCAGCAGGGCCTGCTCTCATCAGTGTGGTGCTCGATATCAAACAGGCGATGAGTCCGCTTCCAGCCGTTTCGCATTCACTCGAAATACTGTAAAGTAAAAACGGTAAATACCGTTGTCGACGGTGATGTGGTACGAGCGTCTCATTCCGGCCGTGACGTGAAGTTATCCTTGTTGTTGTTGTCGTCATTGTTGGTTTTCGGCACTCTGTATTCCAGTTCTTTAACTCGATCTCGAGTCTGAAGGCCGGGAGGGAGGGAGTCGTCTGGTGGGTGGGGCGCCCGGTCGTGTGCCGGTTTCACATTTCAGGAGATTAATCCGTTATGCCCCGGCGGAGCGAACGTTACCCGCATCCATCAGACAATCCGGTAGCTGTCCACCCAGGAAAGTACGATATAACAACGACACGACGACTGCGATTGCGACAAACCCGACTCTCTTTCTGGTCTTCCCTGCCTGGCACCTCCTTTCCTTTGTTCCGGCGTGGCGGCGGGGCACCCAGTGGAACATGTTAACCGCGAAAACGACGGTGATTCGATGTCGAATGGACGGCGCTTTCGTCGAAAAGACATGGAATCCCTTTCGAACCGACCAGCTATTTCTCACTGGGTTGGGTCACGTAGCCTTATGGATGATTTATTTGTGAGTTACGAAAACTCGTAAAGTTCAATTATGAAATTGTAAAATTTAAATGATTGAAGCAATTTGAGCAGAGCTGGGACAAAGGGAAACACCAGCACTCTTTCAGCTTGGTGTTGGTGTAGGTCAGTACCACCACACCGATCTGGAGCACTTTGAGCTGAGCTGGGCTGGGACACAGGTGGACACAGGGAAACACCAGCACTCGTTCAGGTTGGTGTAGGTCAGTGCCACCACGCCCACTGCACTTTGAAGGACTTTGAGCCGAGCTTTGAGCTGAGCTGGGCCGGCTAGGACACAGGGAAACACCAGCACTCTTTCAGCTTGGTGTAGGTCAGTGCCACCACGCCCACTGCACTTTGAAGAACTTTGAGCTGAGCTAGGCCGGCTAGGACACAGGGAAACACCAGCACTCGTTCAGCTTGGTGTAGGTCAGTGCCACCACACCCACTCTTCTATACTCTGCGCGGGGCAGGAAGGGGGGGGGGGGGGGGGGTGGGGGGGGGGGGGGATGCCGATGCACCGGGCGGTGCTACACGGGAACCTTTCGCACCAGAGGGCGCCGCCATGAGCATGCGCATTGCAATTGCAATGCAACCAGTGGTCATACTCTCTGTTTCTGAATCGTATTATGCAAATTGTTTGTTTATACACAGACATATACTCGCTGCAGGACGCTGTGTCGCGCGCTATCCCCGCGGCCTGTACTGCCGGGGCACGGCCTATGGTCGTAAACACTTTTCCGGATCCCATTTTAAACGTGTGCGGCGCGCATGCGCGGTGCGGCGCGGTGCACCTCGACTTCACTGCCGCGTGCCAGCGGGGCGACCTAACCTCACCTAACCTGTCCGGCTGGCCGCGCCCGCCGCCCCGCCCCGCCCCGCGCCGCGCGGGCCGCCTGAACCTGACGCCTTGGTGACTCACAGATCGGATCAGGGGAGGAGGTGGACATAATGATTCCATCAAGCAGGCGTTTTTATGGCTAATCTTGCCTCCAAGAAGGGTGTTTGCTCGCGGGCAGCGTTATTTGCCGTCGGGAAGAGATTCCCCAAGCCGGGAGGCTGGGACGTGACTCCTGTTTTAAGATTTGTTTCAAGGGGAGTCACACGCAATCCCTATGCTGGCCATGCATTTCTGAATGTCCATAAATTCTCAACGAATTTTGTTCGATCTCTTTCAAATTTAGATGAGATATTCCTGAAATAGTTTGGAGTCGATTTTCGATCTGAAATTATTTCAAGTTTAACCAAAGTCAAACAGTTACATTTTAATTTTTTTGTGAATTTTAAATTCGTCGTTACTTTGGAATGAAGTAAGATAAAAAGAAATCTGACCGACAGTCGATAATTCTAAATAATTGAACGAATGTCTCATCAAAATTTGAACGAGAACGGACAAAATTTGTGGTAATTTTATAAATTTTAAGAAATGCACGGGCCAGCATAGGTGGCGTTGGTCCCGCGAGGGCTGGTGCTGGTAGAGAGGGCGCAGGCTTCAAGGTAACGATAGTATCAGAAAGCAAGTGTTGTGTATGTTAAGTCGGCTAAGCAGCTCATGAAAAATGGAAGCAAGGCAGCAGGTAGCTTCCAGTGCGGTAAGGGATAGGTCTAACGCCCAGTAAGGTAATTTATTTCTTGATAACCTGATAACCTGAAAAATCAAAGATATCTGGAAATGCAAAGACCTGAGTCAGGCGTGTCTCATGTCATGAGTAGATATGCCCTCATCAGGAACGACGTAATCCTACCTTACGTCAGCACAGCACTTGCCTGCCGCACACCCCGCCGCGCCCCGCCGCGCCCCGCCTCGCCCCGCCCCGCGCCGCCCCACCCCACCGCACCCCGCCCTGCCCACGCACCTTCCTTGCACTTTGCAAGCAATGCCACGCAACTCGTAAAGCTTGCATTCTTTCGAATGGCCCAGCTCAGGTCGCTGCGGCCCGGCCCCGCCCGACCCCGCCCCGCCCCGCCCCGCCCCGCCCCGGAGACCGTACCGGGCGGTGCGTGACCTTTGCACATGCACACGCGAGTAGGGAGAAAGAGGAACAGCGGAACGAGATGAATATGAGGAAAGGGAAAGAAACGAACGGACAGACGGACAGATAGACGGGCAGGTGCGGATGGATAGGCGGACCCGCCGCACGCACCGGCGAGGTACGTACTCCGAGTAAAGCCCCTCTTCTCTGCCCACGCCAGGCCAGGCCAGGACAGGCTACGGAAGCGAGCCTCGAGATCTTGGCATTGTACAGCACCTGCTGCACCTCCTAAGAGAAAACAAGTTTGTCGGTCGCGTCGCACCGCGGGGCGGGGCGGGGCTGGGCGGGGAGGGCTGGGCGGGGCGGGGCGATCACTGTCAGGGGCGCGGTGTGTCGTAGTGTCATGCCATGCTGGTTCAGCACCGGAAATTGCGAAGAAACGCGAGGATTTCTCCGATGGCGCACCAAACGAGTCTCAGGCGGGACACGACTGCTCTCCAGGTCGCCGCAGGACACTGCAGGCCGCAGCAGGACGCTGCACTGTAAAAAATAATACCTGTTTTGGGGAGCCCTTACCCAGAAACAGGGGTGAAGTAACACCAGTTTTGGAATTTTGGGGGCACATTTTGAGAGCTATCAGGTCACTCTAAAACGCATATTTCTACAAAATCATCCAAAAAGGAGCACCAAAACTTTAAAACTGGTGTTACTTCCCTGCTTTGGGAGAACGGCTCCCCAAAACAGGAATTTTTTTTACGGTGAGTTCTTCGAAGAATTTAACAGTCGATGCTGGGTGATGCTCATTGTCCACATGCATCCCTGTCTTGTTGCAGTCGGGACTAGGAATGGAGCCCGCGCCCCGCGCCCCTTACACCTTACAAGTCCTCACGAGGTCATCCATCGTGTGGCGCCCCTAACAGAAAGATTTACAATTACAAACAGGAGCGGCGCAGGTCAGGTCCCATTCCCATTGACCGCACAGAAAGGGTACCAGCCGATACCATCGCGCCCTCGCGCCCGAACCCGACCCACGAGTACACTGGAAATGCAAGGTGATGAGATAGCAAGCGTCTAAGGCGTTTGCACCCCAGAACGGCTTCCTGCCCTAGCGTTACCTGCACCTTCCAACCAGCAAATAGCATGGAGCACCTGTTCAATTCTGCAGCCACGCTCTATTTCAATCGTGCTTAAGAACCTTTTCTTTTGGACACTGAGAGTGGTCGACTTACGAATCCATACAAATCGGACATCACGTGATCATGACGACTCTCTCCTCCCCGCACTTCCAGACCGCCTCCCGACCCTCACACCGAGTCCATTTAAATATGGAGCTCTGGGCTCATGCAAATGTGAACCAGGAACAGGTCCTCTCCTCGGGGTTAGGCCCTTGTTCCCGGCCCGGCATAGAGTCTCTGTATTCGTGATTTGGTCTGTCTGCCACTCCCATACGGGTGAATGAAGTATGTGATTTATGTCATAATACGCGTGCTTTCCATATGACAGGGAAGATACTGCGGTTTTCACTACAATAATTTTGAAACTTTGAAATACTTATTAATGATAGTATCAAATCTATGTTGTTGGTTTTTACCGGTTTTACTTTTAAATAAAATAACTATGTTTTTACTCCGTTTTTTTTTTTAATTCCAAAAGCCAGTGCGTCAGACAACTAATATTTTTATTCCAAAGAATAAAAAATACATTAAATAAAAATCACTGTGTAACAATGTCGGTGAATGTTGTTTTTTTTCGGTATTTTTTTTATGGTTCGTAGCAGGCCGAGGTCAAAGCTCGGTCAAGTGACAGCGCCGGGTCTCTCCGGGCCTCGCTCCCCTCCCCCTGGAAGTCAGAAACGAGGCTCGGACTATATACACCGCGCCGAGTAGGTGCACCTAGCAGTGCCGCGCCCCGCGCCGCGCCGCGAGGACCTCGACGAGGACACTTGCTGCGCTGTGCTATTGTTCTCGACAGGATCTCATTTGTATCGCTGTGTGGCACCGCGAGCTCACCGCGAGCAGCGCCACCCCACGCCGCGCCGCGCCACGCCACGCCACGCCACGCCACGCCACACTCCGGCCCTGGCCAGCGCCCGCCGGCCCGGCCGGTCCAGACTGGGTGGGCTAAGGACCCGACCCCGCCAGGACCTGTGTGACCCGTCACTTGGGCGAGGGCGTGGCGGGGCGTGGCGGGGCGTGACCGACTGGCCGGGAGGTCTTACAGGTGTCACCCACCCACACATACACAATCCCCCACCCCCCACCTCTCTCATCATATACTGTTCACCGCCTATCCTCGTTCCAATATTTTCATACAATCACAGCCGGCTTGTGTATACTAAACATTAGCTAGGCGTTGACTGCGATTACGTTTCCTTTGCCAACTCCAGTAAGGGATCTTCTTATTTTAGAATTTTGAATCTGCAACGAAAGGCGAAGGTCTGCTGCGACTTTTTCTGGGGACATTGTGGAACGACGCATGCGGATTTGACAGCGGCAAATCTCAGTCTGTAGATAATGAATGGTCGAAAAGTCAACGTCAACTCAACGTCGACTCGTTGTGCCATTACTCACTGTGATCTGCGAACGTCCTGCGAAGGGACTGAGGTCACTGGGTGACGGAGACGGGAAGAGCACTGTGCGGGGGTGGGGGAGTGGAGTGGTGCAGTGCCAGACGCGTAGCCAGGATTCTCTTAAGGGAGGGAGGGAGGGAGGGAGGGAGGGTCCCCAGCTCAGCTGCTCCAGGATCCATCCGGGGGGGGGGGGGGGGGGGG
>CABIKL010004127.1:0-10109 GCA_902196195.1 Aptinothrips rufus | reverse complement strand
CCCCCCCCCCCCCCCCCCCAAAGCCTGCAGTCGTTCAGAGCCACCCACACAACCTAGCGCTCCCTCCCGATCTGCGATCGACTTCAAGCAGAACAGGGAGTCAAGACGACGTCCTGAACAACGTCACGACACGTCCTTTCAAAGCCTTCTTCGCTTCAAGGGCAGTCCGCCGGATGGTATTTAATTTGACGCCTTCTTGACTACATCCTGCTAGTGATCATTACTGGTCGAAGTGGATCTAGTACAACGCACTCGTCCATTCTCGGTATTCGCTAACCTTCGATAAGGTGATCACGTCAAGTCTTCAGTTGTTTCCATCCAATGACACCGAGTTAGGAATTACAAGAAGACAGGCTAATTTAAAATACGTCTAAATCACGCTCAATGAACGTCCCCTCAGCCTCAAGTCAAAAAGACGTCATATAGGGACTTTGCAACTTCTTTCGACATATTTCTGTGGGGTGCTCCTTCACAGAAACTAAAACCAAAATCATCCGTCCTTTACAATCAACACAATGTAATAGAAAACAAGAAATTGTGATCTTGACATCAAATTGATATCAAAATCGAACTCTGAAATGACATATTTCTGACTCTGATGTCGCTTTGATTTCAATGTGACAGTTCCGTGGGGTTTGTCCAGAGTTGAGTGCACAGCACACGCAGGGAGTGCCACTTACGTGTTGCGACAGGTGTCGACAGAAGACCGCTTCCCTCCCTTGTCTGAAGCAGAGTGCTGCGGGAGGGGACTTTGTGTCCGTCGGGCGGGACGTTATCACCTGGTGGGCCGGGCCCAGGCCGGGCCTGGCTAGGGACGGGAAGAGACGATAGAGGAGAGATACTCCTGGCTGCGCCCGAACAAGAAGTCTCGTGACTTCACTTTACTTGACAACTTGACGATGACGGCGTGATGCTGCCAATGTGTTGGTGAATCAGAGCATCCAAACGGGCGGGCATTTTTACCCGGTCCTACCGCGCGCTTCCCCTCTCCTCGCCTGCTCTCACCACGTCATGGGCGGAGAGTTTAGGAAACACCCGCCCCTTTGGATGCTCTGTGGTGAACTACTAACGTGCCCACAGCTAGTCTCTCACTCTGCAGTCTCGTTCATAGCTCTGACCATACAAGCATAGGGTGGCAGGGTGGTCTGCGCGACCCCGGGGTCTGACACGGGCTGATACCCAGGTAGCACGGCTAGTCACGAAAGACCCACGCGGTGGCCTTGGTGACGTTTAATGTCATTTTGATATAACGGCGGCACGTGAAAATGGCTAAAATCGTTAGCATTCAAAAGTCGCTTAAGCGCTTTTGTGCTGCCTGCCCAAGTAAATAGCCTATCATGACGGCTGAGGAGTAGAGATATCCGATCCTTTTCTCCTGTATGTGGATGCTTTCCACCCGAATGTCTAGTACCTTATTATACGTACTTTATTGGGTATCTGGCAAAACACTTATTGAGGGGGTGAGACATCTGCACAATTTTTCTTTTTTATATTGTATTTATAAAAAAAATAAGGAATGCAAATTTTTGTAAGTGTTGATATGGTATCATAGGGATGAAAGGAGATAAGGCCACAAATAGGATAAAATAGCTATAATCTGACAGGTTACATGAATACAGCTAATCCACGCTCTCAGACAACAACAGGCAAAAAAGAAGTAAAAAAAAAAAAAACTTCAAGGAACTTTACTTTGCAGCATCATTGTCAATTAACGTTATTCATCCAAACTAAAATTAAATTTACATTAACAGCTTTGAGGTCACTGCCGTCACGTCACACTAAGACACAGGATGTATTTTCCATGGTTAAAGATGGATATTTGCTAAAAATCTGATTGATGTAGTACGTAATTTTCTTTTTAAAAAAATCAAAATTAAAAATTTGTTGGTCAGGCTTGAGGCATATCATCTGCCATCTGTTAATAAAAAAAAACCATTTGTATAATTGAAACTGCACCATGCATGTTAAAAGCAAAGGAAAAAAAGCCGTACTCCTTCCCAAACATTTTGAAGCAAAACAGAAAAGAGGAAGAGAAAGTCAAAAGGCTTCCGTTAAACCAAAATAGCACATAAATATGTTTCTTACATTATTCTTTTGAAAGGGATTGTGCGTTTACACTTAAAATAGAGAATTGACATTTTATGCACCACTTTGTGAGTCACAGCACACAAATAAAAATTCATAACAAGCTGAGGCTTAGAAACAGAACAAAAAAATCCTCATTGTCTAAGATGTAAGACAGAAAAAAAAAAATAGATGAAGTAATGTCAATAGACCTTCACTAAATACACCCTAACAAACAGAATTACATCATAAACTACACTGACCATATCATTGGTCAAAAATTACAACAACAGAAGTTTATCATGAGAAGAAAAAACCAAGAATTATAGAGATTCTTTCATCCAACTGGTGTTCATCTTAAATGTTTTGAAATCAGAACTTACCAACAGAATAATAATAATATTCTGCAAATTATTGACTGACCAAAACAACAAAAATCTCCCTACAGACGGTTCAGTTCTTCAGAAATCAATCAAATTATATTTCTAAATAGTCTAATCACACCTTTGGTATTAACAGTCTTAAATTACAAGCTTAAAAATTAGGAACACAATACAACCAGCACTAAGCTTGAAACATTTTGAGAATTCTTTAATACATGCACATGGAAACACTATAACATGGCTATTATCACATTAAGTTTCAGTTAGGCTTTCTGCACTACACATTCACCTTGGGAACACAACAAATTACTATCCTGATTCTTGTTCTCTCTTAGATACTGTCACCATTCTAATAGATCTACTCTGACAGTTCTAGGTACAATGTATTTTTTAGATTGACAGAAACCATGTAGAGTCCATTTAACATTTAATCAATTGTTATCAACAACCAAAGAGTAAGTGGTGTGATAAAAGCATTTAAAAAGTAAGCCTTTACTATGTCTATGGTGTAGTTACTAGAAACCAACTTTAAACAATGTAAGAAAAGAAATGCATGCTCATACAACCGATCACTGCACAATATATGTAATTTCTATCAAAGTAAAACAATTATACTTCTTTAATATGTGTCAGTAATGCAGTAATATTAATTCCATAATTGGTCAAACTCACTCATCCTAAGTTTAAGTTGTGGTCCACCCATTTTAAAAAATTGACCGAAAGGCTTGGATAAAACTTAGTTCACTTATTTGCAGTCTCAACAGATAGCGAAGAGAGGAATTTTGATCAGTTTGAATGCAAGGATAATGATACAAAATCTGCTCCACAGGTTTGATAACAAGGGTATGGTCTCAGAAATGTCGAGGCACTGAACACTTGCATTTTACTCATCTTAAATCCTTCTAAAACGGCCATTGTACTTAAACAAAGACTCCAAATATCAGACATTTTCACACTTGAATAGCAAGCATGGATTCAAGCAAAGTTGGCAACCCATCAACTCGAATCCCTCTTAACTTTAAGTCCTCTAGTCTGTTTGTTAGAGGTTGTTTATCTTTACCCAGGGACCACCAAAGATGCACACAAAGCTTAAGTAAGGGAACATAGAACTGCAGAAGATCTGCATCACTCACTGCCTCAAAACGACGTAGTGCTAGCTCAGCAAATTTTTCTGCTCTTCCACCAACACGAATTTCTGCTGTATCTGCCGCACAGCAAGCAACCAGCCGGCAAAGGGCGATAACCACAAAAGGATGACGGTCGGTATAGAGTTTGTTGAGAAGTCTGAACGCATTCTCCAATAATGGTGCTGCCTGAAAAATAAAATTTTATTAGCCTGGATGTTATCAACAGCAAATTTGGAATTTGGAGCTGCATGTTTAATCCCCATGAAAGCTAGAGACAATTAATATAAAAGAAACTCAAAAGAAACTCCCCCCCACCACCAAAAAAAAAAAAAGGACACAACAAAAAACAAATGGAAACTTACCAAGTCATATCGTTTTTGCATCATCCAAGACTGTGCTTCACGCTGCTCTGCATTTTGAAGAAAGGTTGCCAAGCTTGCTGACTGATTCAATCTAACGTCCTTTGCTGCATGGCCAAGAAGAGATTCAAATCCAGTTCTTCGAGAAGCAATCACAACAGGTCCAAAGTTACCAATTAAAACCTGAAAACATCAATTAAAGTTAGTAAATGTATGTTGTAATGTGGAATATTTTTAAAATTTCATTTAAATATTGCGAAACAAACCTTCCTGGGAAAAGAAACTTGAGACATCAAGACTGGAAATTCTTTCCTGAGTGCAAGGAATAAGTCGAGAAAATCAGAGTAGCGCCGCTCAATCACAGCTGGATGAGGATCAAGGACTCCCTCCTTTCTCACACGAATGGTGTATGCCTGCAAACATGCAATATTAGAAACAGATCTTGAACATCATCATTCAGCACAAACAAAGGTACTTTTAAAAAAATAGCAGACACATTGGTGAAGTAACTTCAAAATTTGGAGGGCTTGTTTTTAGGATAAAGTAGAAGTGCATTTTAGAGCGTCCTGAGTCCTGATCATTTTGGTATAAATGGCTCCAAAAAATTCCAAAACTGGTCTTACTTCTCTCCTGTTTCTCAGGATAGGCTCAACAAAACAGGTATTTTTTTTTTACAGTGAAGGATAAATTGACAGAAATTTAAACTCACCACATGCTTTTTCTGCCCTGCTTCTTCCACAACTCTCACTGAAACTACCTCAAACTTAAGACCTCCTGAAGCGGCATGCTGATCTCCATTGGTATCGGAACTGCAGTTGACAGTATTACTCATTGATTCGCTGGAAATGGGTGCTCTCTTCCAGGAAACTAAGGGACAAAACCTAAATGTAATACCAATACACTTTATTGCAACCCAAAATTTACAGTTGAGAGTAGTAGTTTTGTAGAATTGAATATGAGGCAATACAGAAAGCTAGTGATTTTAAGGCAGATAAACAAACCACTAGGGGATACTTCTTGGTACACAATATTAAAGAAAAAATTAAATTGAGTGAAAAGTGGAGTATGATTGACAAATGTGAAAGACAAGGAAATAATCAAACGGAAACACACAGCAGGGTGATTCTACCAAAAGGTGGATGTATTACTATTTTAACTGACTTTTCTCAAACAAACACCACAACCATTTCAGAATCCTGGTTGCGCATGTTTTGAACAGATTGAATCCACCTTCACAAGAGCTGGTAAGATTAACGAAGCAATCAGAGAAACGTACGGATGTGTTCGCCAGTATGACTTCGTTCCTCTGGCAGCTTAGTGAAGCTTAATGTTCCATGTGGCCATTTGTCAGGCTCATCATGTAGCAACTCTGAATCCTGACTCATTATGGCCCATTCATTCACCATTAACTGCGTAAAAAGACAACAGCAGTGACGAGAGGAAAGAAGAACGAGAAGACCTACGAAGAGTCAAATAAAAGATGGGAATCAGTTCCAACAACGAAGGCAAAACACAATCACCAATAGCTAAGAGGAAGCTCTATCTACAAAAGTATTTGTTTTTCTTGAGCTCCATGAGCTATGTCAGAAATGTAAACAACAGATACATACACCAATATCATTTATGTAATAGGTCCCAAAGAATAAAACGATGGTTTCACGCTCAAAGAACACTCAGCAGTGCAGGAAAGGACGAAGGATTTTGATACTCTGTACAACGCCAAAGGTAAAAGTGTTGACGACATGACCTATTGTCTGCAAGCAAACGTCAACTATCGAAAGTACTACGAACTCGTTAGCTTCGCAGGATATTACCTTAACTTCTGCCAGAAACAAATTAAGTCTCGTTACTCAAATCTTCACAGATAGATGTCCAAGTAAGGTGCGCTTGGTAATCGTACGTAACTGAGGCTGGCACAGCATTACACGAAAGCATTGATTCAGCTGCTTTGTCCTTGTCTCTTTTCTCTCAGATTCAGACGGTCTTGGTATTGCACGTACGCATATTCTGAGATCGTCCTAAAGTACGGTACCAACCCCACTTCAGAGTGTGCCGTACTGTCGGACCGTCTCAGAATATGCGGCTGTAGCTGCAATGCGATGATGCGGTGCAGCGACGGTTCGCGGTCTGTCAAATCTGAATGCATTTTTCACATTCTTCACTAAATTTTCACACCGTGTGTATATATAGTGCGTGTGAATTGAGAGACGGTAGTGCAGCTTTTCATTCTGTGATGTATAGGCGAGTTATAGGGAATATTTTCGCTGTATAAGCACCAGGAACAAACCAATGATCATCGTCGTCAGGTTATGTGGACATTCAACGTGAAAGTATGTTTGCCTTTCCCACCTGCCTCGCCCAGGCCTCAGTAATGTTTGCATTCTTGATCAAATTAAAAATACAAGTCTTATCTTGTAAGGAATCCCGAGAAAAATTCTTAGTTATGAAAGAATCGTGATGGTGTTCTCGTGTGCGTAGCCTTTGTCTCATTTTTCGGGCTGAATAGTTCTGAAGGACCTCTCAACTCTCACTCTGTTCCCAGTTATCCATTCATTACAATTTTCAGACACGTGAGAGACATCATTGCTTGCCCATTCAACAGTTTGATTTTATCCTCGCTGAGTTAATGTGAAGGCATCTCTGAGATAATTGTGTCAGAGTCTAATAACCTCATTAAGTGATGCTTTTGTATTTCTAACATAATTTATAATTTTCTTCTGCACTCTATTGATACAATGCTGGCATTGAGCAATTCAGAATTATCTCTGTGTCCATTCATACAAACCATTATTTCGTTAATTGTACTTTTTATCTAGGTTGTGGTTTGAAACAAGAGTTCCATGTAACATCATTCTCAAAAATAAACATTTCTGATTACAGAGATGACCTCAATGGAAAGAAGAATAAAGCTTAAGACACTTAATAGCCACATAACATGTAAAATATGCCGCGGATATTTAGTGGATGCCACGACAGTTACAGAATGTCTTCATACATGTATGTTAAATTGTTTTCTTATCTTGGGCATACCCAGAAAAAACTAATATCGATAATCTGATTACCTTTTTTACTATTCTTGCAGTTTGCAAAAGCTGTTTAGTAAAGCATCTAGAAGAAAACAACACATGTCCAACATGCAATATTGTTATCCATCAATCCCATCCTCTTCAGTACATCAGTTTCGACCGCACCATGCAGGACATCGTTTACAAGTTGGTCCCGGGCTTTCAGGAAAGTAAGTACAAGTCTTTTAAATCCAGTATAATATTATTAAGCAGGTGTATCTCATATACTAATTGTACTAAGTGTAAATTGGCATCCTTATTATCTTTTCAGATGAAATTAAACGAGAAAAGGAATTCTACCGTCTTCGAGATTTGCCTTATCCAAAAGATATACCAGCTCTTGGCTCAGAGACAGAAGCGGAAAGACCATCTGCAAATGGTGTTGCTGAATGTGACTTTCATCGCATGGATGAGCAGGTACGTTCCACCGTTCTCGATAGGGCTCTAGTACCAACATTCTGGTTACTGACTTAATTTACCAGTCATTGGTTGGTTGATGCATTATGATTCAGAGCAGAAAACAAAATTTCACGGATGTTTAAGAACACTACAATATCTTTTATGTTGTGTTTGTTACAGGTTAATATTGGTTTAGAATGTGCTGTTAGCAATCTGAAGACCTTGAAGCGTAGGTTTGTGCGAGTTTCTTCACATGCCACAATAACCCATTTGAAGAAATTTATTGCAAAGAAAGTTCTGGATGGAATTGAGAAGTATAGAGATGTAAGTTTTAGTCTTTTCAAATCATGCTTAGCTTTGTGCATCTCTACTACCCGGTGTTATTGTTCCTTATTGATTTTTCTTTCTTTTCCAGATTGATATTTTGTGCAACGATGAACTACTGGGTAAAGATCACACCCTAAAATTTGTATATGTAACCAGATGGAGGTTTCGTGATCCACCACTACGATTGCAGTATCGCCCAAGAATAGATTTATGAGAATCATTTGCATGGTATTTATTTGAAGTCAAAGTGTCTGCATTTCCCCTTTTTTTTTTCTTTTTGTTTCAACCTAATGTACGATGTTATCAACATCAAAAAGCATCTAAGAAGAGAATATGAATTTATTGAAGATGATTCTGTTATTTATCACCAAATGGAAATTTCTGTGCCTAAAGGCAGCAATTGGCAAATCATTGCTAGATGCTAGAATGCTCTTTATGAAATCACTTGATTTACCAGTGTTATCAAAACAATCACATTTTGAGCTATTGCTATTGCAATTGTTCTTCAGTTGATGTCTTGTGGTTGTGGTCATCTTTGACTTAAAAGTTTTTGAATGACTTCTAAGTCTGAGGTAGATCTCCATGTATGTCAATGACATCTAGTGTGGTTCTCACTGCTCTGTATCAATATTTGTGTTGCACAATGTTAAAATTTAAGCAGGAATGATACTGTTTTCTTTTTGTTTCTAGTTCTCAGCACATTGTCCTGTTTTACTTTCATCTATCCGTTATTTTTTTTTATTTTGTAAGCTTTTCTCTGTTTTTTGTTACTGTTATTTTTGTGTCTTCATAAGTCTTTCTTGCTCATGCTTTTCATAATAGTTCCCAAGATTAATTATGACTGAAATTAAATAATGATTTTGGTGGAATGAATTTTTGAAGAGGAGGTAAATTATTTCTTATTAAAGCCATTGTGATTCTTTTATCATCTGCTGACTCATTTGGCTAATCTTTATACACTGTTTCATATGTTTGATTGATAATTACATAGCTAAACATGCATATGCAAGAATAGTTGTATGGACTGATATTGATTTTGGACCAAAACTATTTATTCATTAACTCCCATTGAATGATAAAAGTTTTTAGCTTTTCGTGAGAGCTCCTCAGTTGTTTGCATTATCAGTTTGTCGGGTGATTCTGTGTTACTCAGTTTTTCTCTATGCTGTAATGCAATTTCTGGAATTCTGCTTTTGAAGCATGCTTGTATTTTATTCTTGGCTTTGCAGGCATCATTCTAGAGTTTGTTTTTTTTTACTAGGTACCCTATTCTTGGTTAGTGCCAAGAGTTATTGATAGAATGGATATTTTTAATTTGTTCTTACATGACTCGCTAAATGAAATTGTATCCTTTGCTTCGAAATCATGTGCATCTTTTTCACTTCTTTTCTTTCTCTTTCTGTTGTGTTGATTAGTGCTAGCTCAATCTACTACATAATATTGAAGCTAGAGTTGTGCTGCTAAGTACATTGTCACGTATGTTGAAACAGAGAAAGACTGTGCATCTTTGTGCTGTTGGGTTTCTAGGATGTAGTTATTTATTGTGATATTATTCCAAATTAAGAACAAGGAATTCATAAATGCATTTTCTATTTTTATCATCAAAGTTTTAGTTATTTAAGTAGAGTTTTACCTAGCTCTTGTTTAAGTCTTTTTTTGTTTTGAAGAAAAATCTTATGATTTGAAGGTTTATGTGGCTTTGTTGATGTAGTTGTGGTTTGGTAATTGTGGATGTCATGTATGTTAAAATATTTACCACCGTTTGTGAGTAAATAAAATGTGTCTACATTATACAGTCATGCTTTATTTTCATCTAGAAAGAATCATAATGAATAGTAACGTGACAGTTCTGACAAGTTGGGTTTCTGAATGGACTGTGCTTATTTCTTACAGAAACAATGTCAGAAAAAAAAACCATGACTTGTTCACACTATTTGAGTAATTGAAATGCCGTGGAAATGCACATTTTCTTTAATGCTCCAATAGATCTTCCAGAGATAATTGCTCACTACTTCTGATACAACTGCACCACGCAACCCACCGAGCCCACAAAGCCCTCAGTCCAAGACTGCGTTTGGACCAACTCGGTGCTTGGGAATCGAATTCATTACATAGAAAGACTGTCAATCCTAGGAGATGCCTTCTGCTAGCAGCGTGAAAGGTTCTACAACGGGACGATGCTCAAACAAGTGCTCCGTTCATTGCGGGATCGTACGTAATTCGTGGAAACATCACTTTAATTGGCTGAGTCCATCTTTAAAAGAGACGTAGCTTTATCGTCTCCTTTGGAGACGAAGTCAGGATATTCCGCCAGGGGATCTGCCCATCAGTCCCTTTCAATTTCGCCAACCTTTGCATGCTTTGGTTGGTCAGCTTTACATTGGC